>CM076574.1:817676007-817908070 GCA_034641835.2 Pinus albicaulis | reverse complement strand
TGACAAAATTGTAGAATTTTTTTTTGTAAGCATTGTAGGAGAATTCATCTCGTTAAGACAAGAACCCTATAAGATGAAGATATCAAAAGGAGGAGGAATAAACTCATAAATTATGAGGGTGTCTAAGATAAGGGAACAACTACAAGAGTTCGAAGAAATAATTTCTGACAAGGAAATGACTACTATAGTACTCAATGCACTACTGAAGTAATGGGGTAATTTTACATCAAACATCTATGGGAAGAAGGAAGATACTCCATTCAATGAACTATAGTCACTATGAAAAATTGAAGAAAACAGGTTGAAGGCAAAAGGTGATCTAGGATTAGACGAGAAAAATGAAGAACTCAAACATATGTTGCCATGGAAAAGAGAAACGGGAAGTTTGAAAAGTTTGGTTCTCAGAATAGGAAGAAGAATATGACAAAGGTTCAATGTTATGGATGTCAAGAATATTTTTCTCCATAAGCATTGCAGGAGAATCAAACTCATTAATACAAGAACTCTACAAGATGAAGATATGAAAAGGAGGAGGAATAAACTCATACTTTATGAGGGTGTCTAAGATAAGGGACCAACTACAAGAGTTCGGAGAGATATGTCTAACAAGTAAATGAATACTATAGTACTTAATGAACTACTGAAGTAATGGGGTAACTTTATATTAAGCATCTATGGGAAGAAGGAAGCTACTCCATTCAATGGATTATGTTCACTATCAAAAATTGAAGAAAATAGGTTGAAGGCAAAAGGTGATGTAGGATCAAACGAGAAAACTCAAGCACTCAAGCATATGTTGCCATGGAAAATAGAAACGAGAAGTTTGGAAAGTTTGGTTGTCATAACAGGAAGAATAATATGGAAAAGATTCAATGTTATGGATGTCAATAATATAGTCACTACAAAATAGATTGTCCCAAATTTGAGAAGGAAAATAACAAAAGAGGAAGATAAGAAGCCTATGTCACCAAATAAGTGGAAGTTGAAAAGAAGAAATCCAAGAAGAAAGAAGTAAAATATATCTACTATGATTGAGATAAGTCCTCTCCACCTAGTTCTTTTTAGTTTTTACAAAAAATGGTTATCATGGTAGGAACCATTAGAAGTATGATAGGATGCATAATTTTTGGAGATGGAATCATAGGAGCATACTATTGAAGCAAAATATCAATACATCATCATAAGAAGCTTGAAAGATAGCAGAAGTAGAATTCGATGACATAAATCATTAAAAAGAAGTAGCTCTTGATAACCTCACTAGAAGAAAAATTAGTACTTATGGGTAGAAGAAAATTATCTAGTATCTGAATCTCATCATACATCATTGGGAAAGAGAATTTTCAAAATGAGGACAACCCAGATCTTATGTTGGAATCTTCATTATAAGATTCATCTCTTGGAAGAAGAAAATGTATCGCTCAAGAATTCGACACTGGATGGGATTCATTGATTGAAAGAATGATGGTATGAGGACAAAGGAATGCAGCATGTCGACATGGTTGAAATAATTTCATTCAAGGAAAGGAAGTTGTTGAAGAAAGTATAGATGACCAAAAGAAGGAAAGAGGTATGTATGATTATGTTTGATAAGTTAGGTCATGTCATCATATAGCTGCAAATATCTGGGATGGATACTCTACTTCATGAGCATGATCAAAAGAAAAGGTGGTGTTCTAATTATATTCATTAAAGGCATGGTTCACATATTGACTAGATGCAATCAAAATAATATGTCCTCATATGAAAATGGAGGTGATTGACAAATATGAAGGAAATATGATTCGGGGTTCCTAGGAAACAATATGTGAATAAGTAAAAGAAGAGACGAAAGATGAAACTATGGTCACATAGAAAATGAAATCAATATCAAATGACTAAAATATTTGGCTATGATATCTCCATGGGAAAGATATGAAGGCCTTGGGAAATTCTGGAACGAAAGAAAACCCTTGAAAAATGAATATCTTGGAGATTTGTAAATATGTATGCGGGATTTTGATGTTGCAACAAGAATATGTCATGATGAGGGGTCATCAGTACAATGTTTGATAAGTTAGTTCATGTCATCATATGGTTGGAAATACCTAGTATAGATACTCTACCTCATGAGTATGATCAAAAGAAAGGGTTCTCTTCTTATTAGATGCATTGAAGTTATGGTTCAAATTTTAACTAGATGAAATCAACATAATATGTCCTCATATGAAATATGAGGTGGTTGGAAAAGATGAAGGAACTATGTTTGGTATTTCCTTGGAAACAATATGTGAATAAGGAAAAAAAGAGATAGTGAAAGATTCAACTATGGTCACATGGAAAGTGCAATAAACATCAAATTACTAAAATATTTGGGTATGTTATCTCCATGGGATGTATATGAAGGCCTTAGGAAAGAATGGAAAGAAAGAAGACCCTTGATAAATGAATATCTTGGAGATGCTTCAATATGTATGTAGGATGATGACGTTACAACACAAAGATTCCATGATGAGGGGCCATCACAATAGGTAACTTTAATTTGAATTCATTTTTTACTTTAGTGAACAATATCTAGATGGGTTGATATAGATATACCTAAATAAAAGTGTTGATGTCATCTAAAACTAACACTCATGTGAAATAATGGAATATCTTGAAGGATACATGAAGTGGAAAAGGTAGCTGTATGAGGAAAATCCAAATATGGTCTAATGGATCACTCTCCGATGAAAGAAAGGATGACATCAATGACATGGTTCAAGAAGGAAAGTGATTGACGACTGATGCCCTACAAATAAGTCCCAAAATATGAAGGTTCATGTTGTAGTTGTTACAACACCACCAAAATTTTTGGGCATATTAAAAATTTTGGGTCACCCCTCTGCTTTCTTTGCCCATTAAGGCTTTGACCTGGCCTTTTTTTCGTTAATATGCCCATGAACTATTCCTTCCAAACCCTGTCGTTGTGCCCATTCATACAATTCACGATGCACCCACTTGTCTTGTTTTCTCATGAGTGGACTAGGGTTTCGAGGTTTTCTGCTGCAAAGAGAATTGAGAGTTCCTCCATGGATTTGAATCTAGGTTTCCCATATTAGTCATCACCAACCATTGGGGATGTCGAGCTCAGATAGATAAGTCTTCATTCTAGCTTGCATTATGCTGGTTGTGCTAAGGTTTGGTAGAAACCCTAATTTCTCAAGAGAGTGATCCCATTCCCATTTTACCTAATTCATATTACCCTAGAATACATTCTAATATACATTTCATGACAACATGATAAAATCATCAAATATAATTTCCCTCAGGTTCATGATTGGTTTCCCCCATCTCAACATGTGCATTAAGGTTTTCAAGGTTTTAGTGATGCATTACAAGTCTTATGAACTTGCAAGGCCCTTTTATCTGGCATGTGAATTGAAACAAAGTGGATACACCTTGTGGTGATGGTCAGGGCAAGGCTTGATATTCATTAGCGTATGGAAAAGTTTGGATCTCCTCTGCACCTCTAAAACCCTAAATTATTTTGATTAAGAATCTGAACATGCCTTGAATAAACTTTCACTATCTAGAACTCTTTTCACATATCGCTTCAAGGAACTAGATATAAAAGCATATCGTCACCGTGGGAAACTAAAAATATTAAAGTCATGATTGGTGATTCCATTAAATTTCTAAATTTCAATTTGATTTCCAAAGTGAAGCATGAGCTGATCCATCCATGCAATTTATAACAAATTAATTTGGATTATTTTTTCATTCATGCTCCTAGAGTGAATCAATGTTTGCCTTTTTATCTAGTTATTGATCTCGAATTAAAATTATAACTTTGGTAAATTAATTTGTTTGTTTCATCTTCTTTTTAGGAGACCAAGAAAATGTGGCTTGGATACACATCCAGCAAGGCAATAATTTTATTCGAGGAAAGAAAAGCATAGGTCGCAAAGTCCTGCATAGATCACAAGGTCTCATAAGTCGCAAGGTCACAAAGGTGTCAAGGTCACATAGGTCACATAGGTCGCATAGGCCGCAAAGGATTCATGGTCCGCATAGGTTGCATAGGTCACAAGGCCGCATAGTCGCAAAGTTCACATAATCACATAGTCACAAATGTCACAAATTTCGCATAGGACTCATAGGCCGCGCATATTTCGCATAGGTCATAAGGTAGCCTAGGTCGCAAGAAACCCTTGGTTGCAAGAAAGACCAAGATTAAAGGGGAGACCAAAGGCCACGGGCAACCCAAGAGTAATCCTGACATATATGTACATCCTCAAGTGATTTTGTAATGGACATTTTTGGTTTTGGACTTTTGGAGAGACATTGTTTCTTACTGAATGTATGCCTTATTTAATGTATGTCTAAAATTAAGTCACATAGGTCCCAAAGTCACAAAGTAAGTCACGTAGGTTGCAAAGTCGAAAATTTCAGAAAGTCAAAAATGTTGCAAAGTCGAAAATGTTGCAAAGTCATGAAGTCGCAAAGTCAAGCCGCATAGGCCACAAATTCGCATAGGTCAAATGTTCATCGCAAGTTTGCATATGTCACAAGGTCGCAAAGTCGCAGGGTCGCATAGGCCGCAATGTCACAAAGTCACATAGGTCGTAAAGCCGCATAGGACGAAAGGCCACAAGGTCGCATAGGTCACATAGGTCTCAAGGTCGCAAGGTCGTAAAGTCACAAAGTCACAAATTCGCAAAGGTCATAAAGGCCACATAGATCGCAAAGGTCAGATAGGTCACAAATTCGCAAATACACAAAGTCGCAAAGTCCCATAGAGTAGCAAAGGCCGCCAAGTCGCAAAGTTTCATAGGTCACATAGGTTGCAAAGTAAATCTCATAGGTTTCAAAGTAAGTCGCATAGGTCACATAGTTCACAAATTCGCATAGTTTACATAGTTAACAAAGGTCGCAAAGGCCGCAAAGGTCTCATAGGCCGCATAGGTCGCAAAGTTTCATATGCCACAACAAAGTCACATAGGTCACAAATTCATATATGCCATAGCAAAATATCATAGGTCGCAAATTAGCATAGGTCACAAAGTAATCTGCATAGGCCGGAAGGTCGCAAAGTCACAAAGTCGCATAGGTCACAAAGTCATGAAATCGTGAAGGTCATGAAGTCGCATAGGTCACAATATCACAAAGTCGCATAGGTCGCAAGATCGCAAAGTCGCATAGGTCTGAAGATCACATAGGTCGCAAGATCGCATAGATCACAAGGTTGCAAAGGTCGCAACGTCGCAAAGTCGCAACGTCGCGAAGTCGCAAAGTCATGAAGGTCACAAAGTCGCAAAGGTCGTGAAGTCGCATTGTTAGTCACAAGGTCGCATAGTTAGTCACAAGATCGCATAGTCAGCCGCATGGTCGCATATTCAGTTGAAAAGTCACATAGTCAGTCCCAAATTCGCATAGTCAGTCGCAAAGTCGGTCGCATAGTCAATCACAAAGTCAGTCACATAGTCAGTCGCAAAGTTGGTCACATAGTCAGTCCCAAAGTTGGTCACATATTCAATCACAAAGTAAGTCGCATAGTCAGTCGTAAATTCAGTCGCATAGTCAGTCGCATAGTCGCATAGTCAGTAGAAAAGTCGCATAGTCAGTCGCAAAGTCGCATCGTCGCATAGTCAGTCGCAAGGTTTCAATATCGTGAAGTCACATAGGTTGCAAGATCTCAAAGTCACATAGTTCGCAAGGTCGCAAAGTCGCATAGGTCACAAGATTGTAAAGTTGCATAGGTCATAAGATCGAAAGGTCTCATTCACAAGGTCGCATAGGTCGCAAGGTCGCGAAGTTGCAAGTTCGCGAAGGTCACAAAGTCACGGAGGTTGAAAAGTCACATAGTCAATCGCAAGGTCGCATTGTCAGTTGCAAGGTCACATAGTCAGTTGCAACATTGCATAGTCAGTCGCAAGGTCGCATAGTCAGTCGCAAAGTCGCATAGTCAGTCGCAAAGTCACATAGTCAATCGCATAGTTAGTCACATAGTCAGTCGCAAATTTTGTTGCATAGTCAGTAGCAAAGTCGCACAGTAAGTTGCATAGTCGCACAGTCAGTCAAATAGTCACATATTCAGTCGCATAATTAGTCGCATAGTCGCATAGTCAGTCGCATAGTCACATAGTCAGTCGCAAAGTCACATAGTCAGTCGCAAAGTCGCATAATGAGTCGCAAGGTCATAAGGTTGAGAAGTACCATAGGTCGCATGATTCTGAAATCGCATAGCTTGCAAGATTGCAAAGTCCCATAGGTCGAAAAGTCGCATAGGTCACAAAGTCACATAGGTCGCAAAGTCGCATAGTCAGTCACAAGGTCGCATAGTCAGTCGCAAGGTCGCATACTTGGTCGCAAAGTCACATAGTCGGTCGCAAAGTCGCATAGTTAGTTGCATACTTAGTCACAAAGTTAGTCGCAAAGTCAGTTGCATAGTTAGTCGCATAGTTAGGTCGCATAGTCAGGTCACATAGTGAGTCGCAAGGTCGCATAGTGAGTCGTAAAGTCGCATAGTCAGTCGCAAAGTCGCATAGTCAGTCGCAAATTCACATAGTGAGTCGCAAAGTTAGTCGCATAGTCAGTCACAAAGTCAGTCGCATAATCAGTCGAAAATTCAGTCGCATAGTTAGTCGCAAAGTCAGTTGCATAGCTAGTTGCAAATTCATTCACATAGTCAGTCACATAGTCAGTCGCAAAGTCGCATAGTCAGTTGCAAGGTCGTGTAGTCAGTCACAAAGTCCCATATTCAGTCGCAAAGTCGCATAGTTAGTCGCAAAGTCGCATAGTCAGTCGCAAATTCGAAATATTGTGAAATCTCATAGGTTGCAAGATCACAAAGTCCCATAGGTCGCAAGTCGCATAATCAGTCACAAATTCGCATAGTTAGTCACAAATTTGGTCACATATTCAGTCACAAAGTTGGTCGCATGGTCAGTCGCATAGTCAGTCAGAAGGTTGGTCGCATATTCAGTCGCAAAGTCACATAGTCAGTCGCAAGGTCGCAATATCATGAAGTCGCATATGTTGCAAGATCGCAAAGTCACATAGGTCACAAGAACACAAAGTCGCATAGGTCACAATATTGTAAAGTCGCATGGTGGCAAGATCGCAAGTTCACATAGGTCGCAAGGTCGCATAGGTCAGAAGGTCACGAAGTCGCGAGGTCGCGAAGGTCGCAAAGTCACGAATGTCATGAATTCACATAGTCACATAGTTGCATAGTTAGTCACATAGTCACATATTTAGTCGCAAAGTCGCATAGTCAGTCGCAAAGTTGCATAGCAAGTCCCAAAGTCACAGAGTCAGTCACAAGGTTGCAATATCATGAAGTCACATAGGTTGCAAGATCGCAAAGTCCCATAGGTCGCAAGTCGCATAGTTAGTTGTAAATTCTCATATTCAGTTGAAACGTTGGTCGCATAGTCAGTCGCAAAGTCAGTTGCATAGTCAGTCACAAATTTAGTCGCATAGTTAGCCGCATAGTCGCATAGTTAGTAGCATAATCGGATAGTCAGTCACAAATTCACATAGCCAGTCGCAAGGTCACAATATCGTGAAGTCGCATAGGTTGCAAGATCCAAAAGTCACATAGGTCGCAAGATCACAAAGTCGCATAGGTCAGAAGATTGTAAAGTCGCATAGGTCGCAAGATCGCAAGGTCTCATAGGTCGCAAGGTCACATAGGTCGGAAGGTCGCGAAGGTCACAAGGTCACAAAGGTGGCAAAGTCGCATAGTCAATCGCAAGGTCACATAGTCAGTTGCAAGATCACATAGTTAGTCGCAAGGTCGCATAGTCAGTCGCAAAGTCCCATAGTCAGTCAAAAAGTCACATAGTCAGTCACATAGTCAGTTGAAAACTCAGTCACAAAGTTAGTTGCATAGTCAGTGGCAAAGTCAGTCGCATAGTCAGTCGCAAAGTTGCATAGTCAATCGCATAGTCACATAGTCAGTCTCATAGTCGCATAGTCAGTGGCAAAGTCACATAGTCAGTCGCAAACTCGCATAGTGAGTCGCAAGGTTGCAATATCAAGAAGTCGCATAGGTCGCACGATCACGAAGTCACATAAGTAGCAAGATCACAAAGTCCCATAGGTCGCAAAGTCTCATAGTCAGTCGCAAGGTCTCATAGTGAGTCACAAGCTCGCATAGTGAGTCACAAAGTCACATAATCGGCCACAAAGTTGCATAGCCAGTCGCATAGTTAATTGCAAAGTTAGTCGCATAGTCAGGTAACATATTCAGGTCGCATAATCAGTCGCAAGGTCAAATAGTCGGTCGCAAGGTCGTATAGTAAGTCGCAAAGTCACATAGTCAGTCGCAAAGTCGGTCGCATAGTTAGTCGCAAAGTCAGTCGCATAGTCAATCGAAAAGTCAGTCGCATAGCCAGTTGCAATCTCAGTCACATAGTTAGTCGCAAAGTCAGTCGCATAGTCAGTCGCAAAGTCACATATTTAGTCAGAAATTCGCATATTCAATCAAAAAGTAGCATATTCAATCTCAAAGTTGCATATCAGTCGCAAAGTCGCATAATCAATCACAAGGTTGCAATATCGTGAAGTCGCATAGGTTGCAAGATCGTAAAGTCCCATAGGTCTCAAGTCGCATAGTTAGTCGCAAATTCACATAGTTATTTGCAAAGTTAGTCGTAAAGTCAGTCGCGCAGTCAATCGCATAGTCGCATAGTCAGCCACAAAGTCGCATAGTCAGTAGCAAAGTCCCATAGTCAGTTGTAAGGTCACAATATCGTGAAGTCACATAAGTTACAAGATCGCAAAATCACATAGGTCGCAAGATCGCAAAGTCGCATAGGTCCAAGATTGCAAAGTCGCATAGGTTGCAAGATCGCAAGTTTTCATAGGTCGCAAGATCGAAGTTCACATAGGTCACAAGGTCGCGAAGTCGCAAGGTCATGAAGGTCGCAAAGTCGCGAAGGTCGTGAAGTCGCAAAGTCAGTCGCAAGGTCGCATAGTCAGTCACAAAATCACATAGATAGTAGCATTATTAATCGCAAAGTCAATCACATAGTCAGTTGAATAGTCAGTCGCAAAGTCAGTTGCATATTCAGTTGCAAAGTCACATAGTCATATAGTCATTTGCATAGTCCTATAGTCAGTTGCATAGTCGCATAATCATTCGCAAAGTCACATAGTCAATCGAAAATTTGCATAGTGAGTCGCAAGGTTACAAGATCGAGAAGTCAAATAGGTCACACGATTGTGAAGTCACATAGGTTGCAATATCACAAAGTCCCATAGGTCACAAAGTCGCATAGCCTGCAAAGTCACATATTCATCCGCAATGTTGCATAGTCAGTCTCAAAGTCACATAGTTAGTTGCAAAGTCACATAATCGGTCGCATACTTAGTCGCAAAGTCAGTTGCATAGTTAGTCGCGTAGTCACATAGTCAGTCACATAGTCAGTTTCATACTTAGTCGCAAAGTCAGTCGCATAGTCAGTCACATAGTCACATAGTCAGTTGCATAGTTAGTCACATAGTCACATAGTCAGTTGCAAATTCATATAGTCAATCGTAAAGCTGCAAGGTCGCAAGATCGAGAAGTCCCATAGGTCGCAAGATCGCAAAGTCGCATTCATCACAAGATCGCGAAGTCACATAGGTCGCAAAGTCACATAGCCAGTTGCATTGTTGTAAAGTCAAATAGTCAGTCACAATGTGGCATAGTTAGTCAAAAGTCGCATAGTCAGTCACAAAGTTGCATAGTTAGTCGCAAGGTCACAAGATCGTGAAGTCACATAGGTCACAAGATCGCGAAGTTGCACAGGTCACAAGATCGCGAAGTCGCATAGGTCGCAAAGTCTACTGAGTTGTGTCTTGGCAGACTCTGGGTCATAAAAGCCATGAAGATGTGTGATGTGAGGACCGCTGAACCAAACATGAAACTACTTGAAAAATTCACACTGATAGCATAAGGATGCAAAGTCTGCAGAAATATGCTGGTGCTTGCGATCATGAAAACAACAACAAGACACTTGTGGTGGGTAAAGCGTTGGACATGAATGGCAAGATTTCACTACAGATGAGTATAGGTGCCTTGGTGCTGGGTGGGCGAAAGTTACATGAAGTCGCGAAGTCCCACTAGGTCGCATAGAGTCGCAAAGTCCCTGGTGACCAAAGTGTAAAGGCATGCAGGGCTAAGATACCTGGGTCACAAGGTCACATATGTCGCAAAGTCGTATAGATCGCAAAGGTCACATGGTCACACATTCAGTCTCATGGTCAGTCGCAAAGTCAGTCATAAAGTTAGTCATGGTCACAAGGTCAGTCCCAAAGTCAGTCGCACAGTGAGTCGCAAACTCATTCGCACAGTTAGTTGCAAAGTCAGTCGCATAGTCATTCGAAAAGTCGCACAGTCATTCGAAAAGTAGCACAGTCAATCGAAAGGTCGCACAGTCAGTCGAAAGGTTGCACAGTCAGTTTAAAAGTCGCACAATCAGTCAAAAGGTCACATAGTCAGTCGCATAGCTGCACAATCGCATAGTCGCACAGTCAGTTGCAAGGTCGCATAATCGCAAAGGTTGAAAGGTCACAAAGTTGCATAGGTCGAAAGGTCACAAAGTCGCATAGGTCAAAAGGTCACAAAGTCGCATAGATTTCATAGGTCACATAGTTCGAAAAGTCGCAAAGGTCACATAGTCACATAGGTCGCATAGTTTCCTAGGTCGCATAGGTAGCCTAGGTCGCAAGAAAACCTTGGTCGCAAGAAAGCCCAAGAATCAAGGGGAGATAGGCCATGGGCAACCAAAGAGTCATCCTGACCTATATGTACATCCTAAAGTGATTTTGTAATGCAACTTTTTGGTTTTCGAATTTTGGAGAGACACATTGTCTCTTATTCAATGTATGCCTTTTGATGAATAAAAATAAGTGTTATTGGATCTCATTATTGAATCTAGATCATCCAAGGAGATCAAGGACAAATCTAGTGCTTAATATGCTAGACCAAATCCAAAGTATTTTTCACTTGCAATTTTCTCATTTGATCCACTATCGTAGAATCTGAGGACAAATCTAGGGCATAATATGTTGGACCAAATCCAAAGTATATTGTACTTGTAATTTTCTCAGTTGATCCATTATCTCGGGATAGGATCTCGGGTAAGTTCAGATTTAATTAAAACTTGTTGATTGGGAAGAATTGGTTTGTGTTAATTGTGTGATATTTCGATGATTGCAGGCAGGCCGAAAATGGCAGGCATGTAATAAGAGGCTGAAAATTGAAGAGAAGCTGAAATCAATAGTGTAGCAGTCAATTTGACCAACACTAACTTAGAAGGAAGAAGAGTTGTTCAAGGAATAATTGTGACTTGGTCTTGGAGAGGTTGTTTGTCAAGGGTCTATCTCTTGGAATTCATCAATTGAATATTCTATAAGAAGAAGAATTTTATGGGTTTTCTTCTCAAGATTGCAGAGTTTTTTGCCCATGCTGATTGTGTATATTTTGTGTCCTTTATCTCATTTTTATTTATGTAATTTCCTATATTTTGTGTCATTTGTCTCATTCTTCTTTATGTTGTCATTTTTCGTTAGGGTGAAAAAATCAAGGGTAGCTCAAATAAGGACACTCAAGGATCGAAGCTCTAGAATATCATCAAGAGCATCAACCATCAAAACGGACCTCTCATCTCAAAGTCACTTCAAACACAAGGACTAAATATTCATCTTGAAGGAATTATCAAAACCCTAGTTTTATCAAGGAATAATTCCTCAAAGCATTCTTGGGAGCCTCACTCTATCATTACTTCAAAGAAGGAGGCCTCAAATACCCTATATTTACTCAAAGAAAGGTCTACAAATCAAAGCATCTTGAAGCCTACTCATCCAAGGGAAGCAAAATCAAAGGTGTCATCATCATTAAATATTCAAGGTAATCTCCCTCATCTTAGATGAAGGATATCTGTTAAAGGAATATATATATTCATCATAAGGACATCTAACTCTATCATATCATCATTAAAATAAAAAAAGGAAACAAGTTGAAGATATTGTCATCAAGGAATATATTCACAAGTAAGTATCTTTATGTCCACATATATATCTATAAAAATTTATTTTTGCAAGGAGAGAAACAAGTTGGTTGGGTCATCTTTCTTTTTGCAAGGAAATAAAGAATTTGGTTGGGTCATTGAACTTTCTTGCATGGAAGAAAAGGACAAATTTGAACCTCATATAAAATGAATTCATGGAACATGCTAAGGGTTCAATCACTAAACCTCCGAAGTAAGAAGCTAAAGCACTTGCAAAGTACATGAAAGGGGATGTAAGGGCACAAAGGATTCTCATATAATCCATCAAAGATCTCCTCATTCCCTATGTATCAAAATTAAAAACATCAAAAGGAATATATGACAAAATTTTAGAATTTTTCTTTGTAAGCACTGCGGGAGAATTGATATTGTTAAGACAAGAACCCTACAAGATGAAGATATCAAAAGGAGGAGGAATAAACTCATAAATTATGAGGGTGTCTAAGATAAGGGAAAAAATACAAGAGATCGGAAAGATAATTTCAGACAAGGAAATGACTACTATAGTACTCAATCCACTACTGAAGTAATGGGGTAACTTTACATCAAGCATCTATGGGAAGAAGGAAGATACTCCATTCAATGAACTATGGTCACTATGAAAAATTGAAGAAAACAGGTTGAAGGAAAAAGGTGATCTAGGATTAGACGAGAAAAATGAAGCATTCAAACATATGTTGCCATGGAAAAGAGAAATGGGAAGTTTGGAAAGTTTGGTTCTTAGAATAGGAAGAAGAATATGAAAAAGGTTCAATGTTATCGATGTCAAGAATATTTTTCTCCATAAGCACTGTAGGAGAAGTGATCTCATTAATACAAGAACTCTACAAGATGAAGATATCAAAAGGAGGAGGAATATACTCATTATTTATGAGGGTGTCTAAGATAAGGGACCAACTAAAAGAGTTCGGAGAGATAATGTCTAACAAGGAAATGACTACTATATTACTTAATGAACTACTGAAGTAATGGGGTAAATTTATATTAAGAATCTATGGGAAGAAGGAAGCTACTGCATTCAATGAATTATGGTCACTATGAAAAATTGAAGAAAACAGGATGAAGGAAAAAGGTGATGTAGGATCAGACGAAAAAACTCAAGCACTCAAGCATATGTTCCCATGGAAAAGAGAAACGGGAATTTTGGAAAGTTTGGTTCTCATAACAGGAAGAATAATATGGAAAAGCTTCAATGTTATGGATTTCAATAATATAGTCGCTACAAAATATATTGTCCCAAATTCGAGAAGGACAATAACAAAAGAGGAAGATAAGAAGCCCATGTCACCAAAGAAGTGGAAGTTGAAAAGAATAAATCCAAGAAGGAAGAAGTAAAATATATCTACTATGATTGAGATAAGTCCTCTCCACCTAGTTCTTTTTTTTTTTTTTTTTAAATGGTTATCATGGTAGGAACCATTAGAAGTATGATAGGATGCATAATTTTTTGAGATGGAATCATAGGAGCATACTATTGAGGCAAAATCTCAAGGCATCATCATAAGAAGCTTGAAAGATAGCAGAAGTAGAATTCTATGACATAAATCATTAAAAGGAAGTAGCTCTTGATAACCTCACTAGAAGAAAAATTAGTACTTATGGGTAGAATAAAACTATCTAGTATGTGAATCTCATCATACATCACTGGGAACGAGCATTTTCAAGATGAGGACAACCCAAATCTTATGTTGGAATCTTCATTATAAGATTCATCTCTTGGAAGAAGCAAATGTATCGCTCAAGAATTCCACACTGGATGGGATTCATTGATTGAAATAATGATGGTATGAGGACAAAGGAATGCAGCATGTCGACATGGTTGAAATAATTTCAGTCAAGGACAGGAAGTTTTTGAAGAAAGTATAGATGACCAAAAGAAGGAAAGAGGTATGTATGATTATGTTTGATAAGTTAGGTCATGTCATCATATAGTTGCAAATATCTGGGATAGATACTCTACCTCATGAGCATGATCAAAAGAAAGGGTTATGTTCTGATTATATGCATTGAAGGCATGGTTCACATCTTGAGTCTATGCAATCAAAATAATATGTCCTCATATGAAAAATGAGGTGATTGACAAAGATGAAGGAAATATGATTGGGGGTTCCTAGGAAACAATATGTGAATAAGTAAAAGAAGAGATCATGAAAGATGAAACTATGGTCACATGGAAAATGAAATCAACATCCAATGACTAGAATATTTGGCTATGATATCTCCATAGGAAAGATATGAAGGCCTTGGGAAATTCTGGAACAAAAGAAGACCCTTGAAAAACAAATATCTTGGAGATTTGTAAATATGCATGCAGGATGTTAATGTTGCAACAAGAATATGTCATGATGAGGGGCGATCATTACAATGTTTGATAAGTTAGTTCATGTCATCATATGGTTGGAAATATCTGGTATAGATACTCTACCTCATGAGTATGATCAAAAGAAAGGGTTCTCTTATTATTAGATGCATTGAAGTTATGGTTCACATGTTAACTAGATGAAATCAACATAATATGTCCTCATATGAAATATGAGGTGGTTGGAAAAAATAAAGGAACTATGTTTGGTAGTTCCTTGGAAACAATATGTGAATAAGGAAAAGAAGAGATAGTGAAATATGCAACTATGATCACATGGAAAATGCAATAAAAATAAAATTACTAAAATATTTGGCTATGTTATCTCCATGGGATATATATGAAGGCCTTAGGAAAGAATGGAAAGAAAGAAGACCCTTGATAAATGAATATCTTGGAGATGCTTCAATATGTATGTAGGATGATGACGTTACAACACGAAGATTCCATGATGAGGGCCCATCACAATAGGTAACTTTAATTTTACTTCATTTTTTATTTTAGTGAACAATATCTAGATGGTTTGATACAGACATACCTAAATAAAAGTGTTGATGTCATCTACAACTAACACTCATGTGAAATAATGGAAGATCTTGAAGGATACATGAAGTGGAAAAGGTAGTTGTATGAGGAAAATCCAAATATGGTATAATGGATCACTCTCCGATGAAAGGAAGGATGACATCAATGACATGGTTCAAGAAAGAAAGTGATGGATGACTGATGCCCTACAAAGAAGTCCCAAAATATGAAGGTTCATGTTGTAGTTGTTACAACACCACCAAAAGTTTTGGGCATATTCAAAATTTTGGGTCCCCCCTATGCTTTCTTTGCCCATTAAGGTTTTTACCTAGCCTTTGTTTGGTTAATATCCCCATGACCTATTTCTGCCAAACCTTGTCATTGTGCCCATTCATACGATTCAAAACGCACCCACTTGTCTTGTTTTCTCATGAGTGCACTAGGGTTTCGAGGTTTTCTGCTACAAAGATAATTGAGAGTTCCTCCATGGATTTGAATCTATGTTTTCCATATTAGACATCACCAATCATTGGGGACACCGAGCTCAGAAAAATAAGTCTTCAGTTTGGCTTGCATTATGCTGGTTGTGCTAAGGTTTGGTAGAAACCCTAATTTCTCAAGAGAGTGATCCCATTCCCATTCTACCTAATTCATATTGCCCTAGAATACATTCTAATAGACATTTCATGAAATCATGATAAAATCATCAAATATAATTTCCCTCGGGTCCATCATTGGTTTCCTCCATATCAACATGTGCATTAAGGTTTTCAGGGTTTTAGTGATGCATTACATGTCCTATGCACCTGCAAGGCCATTTTATTTGGCATGTGAAGTGAAACAAAGTGGATACACCTTGTGTTGATGGTTAGGGCAAGGATTGATATTCATTAGCGTATGGAAAAGGTTGGATCTCTTCTGCACCTCTAAAACCCTAAATTATTTTGATTAAGAATCCGAACATGCCTTGAATAAACTTTCACTATCTAGAACTCTTTTCACATATCGCTTCAAGACACTAGATATAAAAGCATATCATCACCATGGGAAACTAAAAATATTAAAGTCATGATTGGTGGTTCCATAAAATTTCTAAATTTCAATTTGATTTCCAAAGTGAAGCATGAGTTTATCCATCCATGCAATTTATAACAAATTAATTTGGATTATTTTTTCATTCATGCTCCTAGAGTGAATCAATGTTTGTATTTTTATCTATTTATTGATCCCGCATTAAAATTATAACTTTTGTAAATTAATTTGTTTGTTTCATATTATTTTTAGGACACCAAGAAAATGTGGCTTGGATCCACATCCAATAGGGCAACAACTATATTTGAGGAAAGAAAATCATAGGTCGCATAAGTTGCAAGATCACAAAGGTCTCAAGGTCGCATAGGTCGCATAGGCTGCAAAGGATTCATGGTCTGCATGGGTTGCATAGGTCACAAGGCCACATAGTCGCATAGTTCGCATAATCACATAGTCGCAAATGTCACAAAGTTCGCATAGGACTCATAGGCCGCACATAGTTTGCATAGGTTGTAAGGTAGCCTAGGTAGCAAGAAACCCTTGGTTGAAAGAAAGACCAAGAATCAAGGGGAGACCAAAGGCCATAGGCAACTCAAGAGTCATCCTGACGTATATGTACATCCTCAAGTGATTTTGTAATGGACATTTTTAGTTTTGGAATTTTGGAGAGACATTATTTCTTATTGAATATATGCCTTTTGATGAATACAAAGAAGTGTTATTGTATCTCACTATTGAATCTGACGGAAGTCTCCTATGTGGTTGTGCTATGAATATGATCCTTTGTACTGATGTATTATCTAGTATTGGTGCACCTTTGTACCAATGTATTATCTAGTGTTATGAGCTTCATTATAACACATGGATGATATATAAGCTTCCTTAAATTTGTAAAGGTCGTAATGTTGCAAGGCCGTAATGTCACATAGGCCGCAAAGTCGCAAAGTAAGTTACATAGGTTGCAAAGTAAGTCGCATAGGTTCCAAATTAAGTTGCATAAGTTGCAAAGTAGCATAGGTCTCAAAGTAAGTCACATAGGTCCCAAAGTCACAAAGTAAGTAACATAGGTTGCAAAGTCGAAAATGTCCCAAAGTCTAGAATGCTGCAAAGTTGAAAATGTTGCAAAGCCATGAAGTCGCAAAGTCGAGCCGCATAGGTCACAAAGTCGCATAGGTAAAATATTGGTCGCAAGTTTGCATAGGTTACAAGGTCGCAAAGTTGCAAGGTTGCATAGGCCGCAAAGTCGCAAAGTCACATAGGGCGCAAAGTTGCATAGGCCACAAGGCCACAAAGGCCACAAGGTCGCATAGGTCACATAGGTCTCAAGGTCGCAAGGTCACAAAGTCACAAAGTAGAAAATTCACAAAGGTCGCAAAAGCCACATAGGTCGCAAAGGTCACATAGGTCGTAAATTCACACAGGTCACAAATTCGCAAATTGACAAAGTCGCAAAGTACCATAGAGTCACAAAGGCCGCAAAGTCGCAAATTTTCATAGGTCACATAGGTTGCAAAGTAAGTCTCATAGGTTTCAAAGTAAGTCGCATAGGTCACATAGTTCACAAATTCACATAGTTTACATAGTTCGCAAATGTCGCAAACTTTGCAAAGGTCTCATTGGCCGCATAGGTTGCAAAGTTGCATATGCCACAACAAAGTCACATAGGTCACAAAGTCACATATTCCATAGAAAAATATCATAGGTCGCAAAGTCGCATAGGTCACAAAGTAATATGCATAGGCTGGAAGGTCGCAAAGTCACATAGGTCGCAAAGTCAAAAAGTTGCATAGATCGCAAAGTCGTGAAATCGTGAAGGTTGTGAAGTAGCATAGGTCGCAAGTTTTCAAAGCCACATAGGTCGCAAGATCGCATAGGTCGCAAGATCGCATAGGTCACAAGGTTGTAAAGTTCACAAGGTCGCGAAGTCGCAAAGTTACGAAGTCGCAAGGTTGCGAAGTTGCAAAGTCGCGAAGGTCACAAAGTCGCGAAGGTCGTGAAGTCACATAGTCAGTCGCAAGGTCGCATAGTGAGTCTTAAGATTTCATAGTCAGTCGCAAGGTCACATATCTAGTTGCAAAGTTGGATATTTAGTCCCAAATTCGCATGGTCAGTCGCAAAGTTGGTGGTATAGTCAGTCGCAAAGTCGGTCACATAGTCAGTCGCAAAGTTGGTCACATAGTTAGTCCCAAATTTGGTCGCATATTTAGTCACAAATTCAATCGCATAGTCTGTCATAAATTCAGTTGCATAGTCAGTCGCAAAGTCGCATAGTCAGTCGCAAAGTCACATAGTCAATCGCATAGTCCCATAATCAGTCACAAAGTCGCATAGTCAGTCGCAAAGTCACATAGTCAGTCGCAAGGTCGCAATATCGTGAAGTAACATAGGTTGGAAGATCACAAAGTCACATAGGTGGCAAGATCACAAAGTCGCATAGGTCACAAGATTGTAAAGTCGCATAGGTCATAAGATTGCAAGGTCTCATTCGCAAGGTCGCATAGGTCGCAAGGTCTCATTCGCAAGGTCTCATAGGTTGCATAAGATCGCAAGGTCTCATAAGTCACATAGGTCACAAGGTTGCGAGGTCGCATAGGTCGTAAGGTCACATAGGTCGCATAGATCGCAAAGTCGCAGAGGTTGAAAAGTCGCATAGTCAATCGAAAGGTCACATAGTCAGTCGCAAGGTCACATAGTCAGTCGCAATATTGCATAGTCAGCCGCAAGGTCGCATAGTCAGTCACAAAGTCACATAGTCAGTCGTAAGGTCACATATTCAGTCGCATAGTTAGTCGCATAGTCAGTTGCAAATTCAGTCGCATAGTCAGTCGCAAAGTCGCCCAGTCAGTCGCATAGTTGCACAGTCAGTCAAATAGTCGCATAGTCGGTCGCATAATCAGTCGCATAGTCACATAGTCATTCGCAAAGTCACATATTTAGTCACAAAGTTGCATAGTGAGTCGCAAGGTCACAAGGTCGAGAAGTCAGATAGGTCGCATGATCGTGAAGTCGCATAGGTCGCAAGATTGCAAAGTCCCATAGGTCGAAAAGCCACATAGGTCACAAAGTCACATAGGTCGCAAAGTCGCATAGTTAGTCGCAAGGTCGCATAGTCAGTCGCAAGGTCGCATACTCGGTCGCAAAGTCACATAGTTGGTCACAAATTCGCATAGTCATTTGCATACTTAGTCACAAAGTTAGTCGCATAGTTAATCGCATAGTTAGGTCACATAGTTAGGTCGCATAGTGAGTCGCAAGGTTGCATAGTCAGTCGCAAAGTCGCATAGTCAGTCGCAAAGTCGCATAGTCAGTCACAAATTCACATAGTCAGTCACAAAGTCAGTCGCATAGTCAGTTGCAAATTCAATCTCATAATCAGTCCAAAAGTCAGTCGCATAGTCAGTCGCAAATTCAGTCGCATAATTAGTCGCAAATTCAGTCGCATAGTCAGTCGCAAAGTCGCATAGTTAGTCGCAAAGTGGCATAGTCAGTTGCAAGGTTGCATATTTAGTCGCAAATTCGCATATTCAGTTGTCGCATAGTCAGTCGCAAAGTCACAATATTTTGAAATCGCATAGGTTGCAAGATCGGAAAGTCACATAGGTTGCCAGTCGCATAGTCAGTCAAAAATTTAGTCGCATAGTCACTCGCAAAGTTGGTCACATAATCAGTCGCATAGTCAGTCGCAAAGTTGTTCGCATAGTCAGTCGCAAGGTCGCAATATCATGAAGTCACATAGGGTGCAAGATCGTAAAGTCACATAGGTCACAAGAACGCAAAGTCGCATAGGTCACAATATTGTAAAGTCGCATGGTTGCAAGATCGCAAGTTCGCATAGGTCGCACGGTTGCATAGGTCGGAAGGTCGCGAAGTCACAAGGTTGCGAAACTCACAAAGTCACGAAGGTCGTGAAGTCGCATAGTCGCATAGTCGCATAGTCAGTCACAAAGTCACATATTCAGTCACAAAGTCACATTTTCAGTCTCAAATTTGCATAGCAAGTCGCAAAGTCGCATAGTCAGTCACAAGGTTGCAATATCTGGAAGTCGCATAGGTTGCAATATCGCAAAGTCCCATAGGTCGCAAGTAGCATAGTCAGTCATAAATTCACATATTCATTCGCAAAGTTGGTCGCATAATCACTCACAAAGTCAGTCGCATAGTCAGTCACAAAGTCAATCACATAGTCAGCCCCATAGTCGCATAGTCACAAAGTCAGTCACAAAGTCACATAGTCAGTCGTAAGGTCACAATATTGTGAAGTCGCATACGTTGCAAGATCGCAAAGTCACATAGGTCGCAAGATCGCAAATTCGCATAGGTCACAAGATTGTAAAGTCACATAGGTTGCAAGATCGCAAGGTCTCATAGGTCGCAAGGTCACATAGGTCGCAAGGTCGCGAAGGTCGCAAGGTCACAAAGGTCGCAAAGTCGCATAGTCAGTCGCAAGGTCACATAGTCAGTCGCAAGATCGCATAGTCAGTCGCAAGGTCACATAGTTAGTTGCAAAGTCACATAGTCAGTCGCAAAGTTAGTTGCATAGTCAATCGCAAAGTCAGTTGCATAGTCAGTCGCAAAGTCACCTAGTCAGTCACATAGTCACATAGTCAGTCACATAGTCACATAGTCAGTCTCATAGTCGCATAGCCAGTCGCAAAGTCACATAGTCAGTTTTAAAATTGCATAGTGAGTCGCAAGGTTGCAATATCGAGAAGTCACATAGGTTGCACGATAGCGAAGTCACATAGGTAGCAAGATAGCGAAGTCTCATAGGTCGCAAAGTCGCATAGTCAGTCGCAAGGTTGCATAGTGAGTCGCAAGGTCGCATAGTCAGCCACAAAGTCACATAGTCAGCTACAAAGTCCCATAGTCAGTTGCATAGTCAGTCGCATAGTTAGCCGAAAAGTTAGTCGCAAAGTCAGTTGCATAGTCAGGTCACATAGTCAAGTCGCATAGTCAATCGCAAGGTCACATAGTCAGTCACAAGATCGCATAGTCAGTCGCAAAGTCGCATAGTTAGTCGCAAATTTGGTCGCATAGTCAGTCATAAAGTCAGTCACATAGTCAGTCACAAAGTCGCATATTCAGTCACAAAGTCGCATATCAGTCGCAAAGTCGCATATCAGTCGTAAAGTTGCATAATCAGTCGCAAGGTTGCAATATCGTGAAGTGGCATAGGTTGCAAGATCATAAAGTCCTGTAGGTCGCAAGTCACATAGTCAGTCCTAAATTCACATAGTTAGTCGCAAATTTGGTCACAAAGTCAGTTGCATAGTCATCCGCAAAGTCGCATGTCAGTCGCAAAGTCATGTAGTCAGTCGTAAGGTCGCAATATCGTGAAGTCACATACGTTACAAGATCACAAAATCACATAGGTCGCAAGATCGCAAAGTCGCATACAAGAGATTCTTAGAACATTACCAGGGAGATTCAACACAAAGGTATCGGTCTTAGAATACAGTGAAAATCTGGACAAACTCAGCAAAGAGGAATTACATGGAGTACTCATAGCATATGAAATGAGACTTGATGAAGAAGAGGGTACTTCGCATCTAGAAACTGCGTTTGTTGCATCTAAGAAAACCAATAAGGATAAACAACCTTCAATTGAAAATACATGCACCTGCAAGTGTGAAGAAAAGGGAGATGATGAAGAAGGTCTTTCAGATGAATAATATGCTTACTTCACAAGAAAACTACAAATTGGTAAGGGACAATTCAAAGGTAAACTTCCATTGATATGTTTCAGCTGTAATGAGGTTGGGAATTTTGCAACAAAATGTCCAAACAAAAGTAATGGAAACTCAAAAAGAAAGAAAGGCTTTAAGAAATTCAACAAGCAAGGATCCAAAAGGAACTTTCTCTCTAAAGAAGATAGCTCATCATCCGATGAAGAAAATGATAGTGAAGAAGAAGCCAATGAGAGAGTATTGTTTATGGCCAAGCACAATAAACCCAAGCACAATAAGCAAGAGGTATCAAACAACAAAGAAGAAGGATGGACCATAGACGAATTTTATGAGGAAGCAATCAAGCTTATAAAATATCTCAAGGCGGAGAAGATCCGTTCCAAAACTCTTGAAGAACAAGTTCAAGGTCTCAAAATTGAAGTTGAAGAACATAAATGCATTGAAGAGTCACTTCAAAAGAAGTTGGAAGAAAGCAACCAAGAAAGGGAAGAATTAGAAGCCGAAGTAGTCTCGCTGCGTGAGGAAGTGAAGAAAGGAAAAACTATCCAAAACTATGCCAACAGCTCAAGGGCATTGGAAGAACTCATCAACAATCAACGATATTATAATGACAAAACTGACATCGGTTACAAAGAAGAAGAAGTAGGACCTTCTACAACAAAATACAATGAACCTATGATATCTGACATGCATGTAGAATTCATTGGACAAGATTCGCAAGAACATCCTTGGAAGACAATTCCTCGACGAAAATTTCCATCCAGGTACCAACATATTTTTTATGGCTACTGTTATTCATGTGGAAAATTTGGTCATAAAGCTGTAGAATGTTGCATGTACCCTAGGAACGAATACAATTCTAGGAGATCTGTCAAATATGAACCTCCCAGGGCTCAGCGAAACATCAATAGATTTGAACATTTAAGAAATAATATTGAATGTTACAAATGTCAAAAATTTGGACACATAGCCAAAGACTGCAGACTTGAAAATCCTCTAGAAGAATCTTCGAAGCCACAGAATGAACGAACATGGAAGAAGAAGAAGAATGATAATTGTGCTCTCACTCTCAAGGCTCAAAAGAACAAATATGTGTGGTATGTTGATAGCAGTTGCTCAACGCATATGACTGGATATAGAAATAAATTTGTATCTATGAAAGAGAAGAAGGATGGAACCGTGTGCTTTGGAAATGATGGATCTTCAAATGTTATAGGATCAGGTACCATCACTCTTGGAAGCAAAGATTCTCTAGCCAATAATGTTCTATTGGTTGAAAACATGAATCACAATCTGCTCAATGTTGGACAAATGTGTGATCAAGGACACACAATACTATTCAACTCCACGAAATGTGAAATCAGGAAGGGCGTGTATGGTGATATTGTGGCTATAGCAAGTCAAGCTCCAAATGACATATATGTTTTGGATGAAGCAACTAATTCATATCTAATAGCTAAAGAGGATGATACAATAATTGGTAGTAATGATGATCGACTAAGTAAGAAGTTTGCTACAAAGGTGCAAAGTGATTTCAAGATGTCTTTAATTGGTGAGCTGACATACTTTTTAGGGCTTCAAATATCTCAGCAGGAGAAAGGAATATTTATATGTCAAGCCAAGTACATCAAGGAAATGCTCAATAAATTTAAAAAGGAATATTGCAAACCCATCCTTACTCCAATGGTAACAGGTTGCAAATTGAGCATAGATGACTCATCTAAGGATGTGGATCAAAGGTTGTATAGAACTATTATTAGTAGTCTTTTATATGTAATAGCCTCCCAACCAGACGTTATGAAAACAGTTGGACAAATAGCAAGATTCCAAGCAGCACCAAAAGAATCACATATTAAATATTCGCCAGCATTGGAATATCTTCGCCAGAAGCTTGGGATTCTCCCAAGTTCTCATTAGATTTTCCTTTTTTAGAATACAAAGGGGGAGTGGAAGTGTGTACAAGTCTGCAAGACGGTTGTGCGTCAGCGCGAGTGGAAGTGTGTACAGGTCCGCAGGATGGTTGTGTTTCAGGGGGAGTTACCCTTTTCCATTGATGTCAAAGGGGGAGAGAATGTTGTAGGAGGGGGTGTCATGATCGCATGGGGAGTACTTGTGTTGCCATCAATGCCAAAGAGGCATATTGTTGATCAACGGTTGTCACTGATGTCAACCCAAGCAGAACTAGGGGCTAACCCAATATTTCATGGGAATTTTGACCTACAAAATTAATATATTCTAGGCCAATTATGATTTTTATGGTTTCTACTTGTCGATATGTTTCTGTTGATATATGGCACGCCATGTAATTCTTCACGGTTTGAGAGATATTCATGTTTGAAGTTTGTACCCCTAGTTAGTGGGCTAAAGCCCCATGGGGTTGGGGCATGGGTCATTAAAATAATTAATATTTTTTAAGCTCCTAAAATCCCTCCCACGTTCACTTTTTGAAGCCCCTCTCAACTTAAGCATTCATATAAATTTTGATCTTCATTTCCTCCTTATGCAAGGGATTCGGCCATCTGAAACGGGTCATCGTGCCATTTTCGCTCTAATGTTTTTACTACGAAGGTTCAGAAGCTGAAATTTTTATGAGGCAAATTCGAGATCCTGAGGAAGCTACAGTACAAATTTCAGATCAAGGTGCACAACATTTTTGGAGATATGATCTATGGAAGTGAGGGTTTTTACAGGCTCCTGAAATTCATCTCAAAGAAGTGACCTTGGTAAATGCCTCATCACTCTCTCTCTGAGTATTGGATTTAAATTCCATAAAAGTGGAGGATATTTCACAGTCCTTAATTTTCTCTCTATCAATTTCAGAGACAAATGAAGAAACAGTGACACGTGGCATGCCATAAAAGTGCGCTCTTCTGAAATAGTCCTTAATGAGGGCATTGTGAGAGATTGGGTATAAATCTCTCTTGAAGAATCCAAATTGGATGAGACCTATGGCATTGGAATGAAGACTTAGAGGAATACTACAGGACTAAAATTTAGATATTGAGGATATGAAATAGCATAGATACACCAGATTCAATATCAAGCTCCTAGAAGGCAAGAAAAAGCTAGATCATTTGTTGTCAAGGATTGAAAAGGACCAGACTTTCTACGATAGAAAGAAAAGCAAGGTGCATCAGAGGGTAGCATGACAAGAGCAACAACCAAGGTGCATAATAGCAGCAAGAAGTTCATCATATGAAGTCTTCAAGTGGGCATCACTGCATACAATCATTGTAAAGGTATCATTGTACTTAGTCATTGTAAATACATTATTGTACAAATTGTAATAGTGTCTATCTGCCAAGGGTTGAAGAGGCAGTGTTGGGAGGCCTAGGATCATCATTATATGGTTGTGTCAAAGTTGGGGTTATGGTATAGTATATCTTCTTCTTCTGCATCATTCTATATCATTGTAAAGTGGACCATTTTCCCTAGTACAGGAGTCCATTCTTCTTTTATTCTTCTATAGGGTGGTAGGGTGGTGCTAGGGTGAGTTGTAACTCATTGGGTGTTGGGGCATCCGTTCAGTTGACTACTGAAGAATCTCGGGCGTTGGAGCATCCATCTAGTGGGAGCTGGAGAAGAATGATTTTCTAGATTCTAGGAAGTTGGAGCTTTATTTTCACTTGGAGTTGAATATTAAAGAATTATTAGAAAAGAACTAGGTGGTTTTTTTCCTGGAGTAGGTTTCCACCTTAAAAAATGTGTGCATTTTTGTTCCTCTTGTTTGCTGCTATCATTTTACAAACACTGATAATAATTGAAGATTAATGCTCTAATAGAAAGGATTATTGATTCACCCCCCCCCTCTCAGTATTTCCAACAACATAGTTTGTCACAAAGTTGCATAGTCAGTCACAAAGTTTCATAGTCAGTCGCAAGGTCGCAAGATCGCGAAGTTGCATAGGTCACAAGATCGCGAAGTTTCATAGGTCGCAAGATCGCGAATTTATCCAGGTCGCAAAGTTGCATTGGTTGCATATCTTGCAAAATCGCATAGGTCGCAAAGTCGCAAAGGTCCCATAGGTCGCATGGTCGCATAGGTCGCAAGGTCGCATAGATCGCATAAGTTTTAAAACCCAATAGGTTGCATAGGTCGCACAGGTCACAAAGTCACAAATGTCGCATAGGTCGCACAGTCGCACGGTGACTCGCAAGGTCCCACAGTCAGTTGCAAAGTCAGTCATGGTCGCACGGTTGCACTGTCAGTCGCAAGGTCACATAGGTCAGAAGGTTGTGAAGTCACATAGGTTGGAAAGTCGCATAGGTCGCATAGGTCCCAAAGTCACATAGGTCGTAAAGTCACAAAGGTCGCATAGGTCTCAAGGTCACATAGGTCACAAGGTCACATATGTCGCAAAGTCGTATAGATCGCAAAGGTTACAGAGTCACACAGTTAGTCACACGGTCAGTCGCAAGGTCCAAAATCAGTCGCAAATTAAGTCGTAAATTCAGTCATCGTCGCAAGGTTAGTAACAAATTCAGTCACACAGTTAGTCGCAAACTCATTTTCACAGTCAGTCACAAAGTCAGTCGAAAAGTTGCGCAGTCAGTCGACAAGTAGCACAGTCAGTCGAAAGGTCACACATTCAGTCGAAAGGTCGCACAATCAGTTAGAAGGTCACATACTGAGTCACATAGTCACACAGTCGCATATTCAGTCGCAAGGTCACATAGTCGCAAAGGTCGCAAGGTCACAAAGTCGCATACGTCGAAAGGTCACAAAGTCGCATAGGTCAAAAGGTCACAAAGTCGCATATATTTCATAGGTCGCATAGTTCACAAAGTCGCAAAGGTAACATAGCCGCATTCGTCGCATAGGTAGCCTAGGTCGCAAGAAAAACTTGCTCGCAAGAAAGCCCAAGAGTCAAGGGGAGATGAGCCATGAGCAACCAAAGAGTCATCCCGACCTATATGTACATCCTGAAGTGATTTTTTAATGGAACCTTTTGGTTTTGGAATTTTGGAGAGACACATTGTTGCTTATTGAATGTATGCCTTTTGATGAATACAAAGAAGTGTTATTGGATCTCACTATTGAATCTAGATCAGCCAAGGAGATCGAGGACAAATCTAGGGCTTAATATGCTGGACCAAATCCAAAGTATTTTTCACTTGCAATTTTCTCATTTGATCCATTATCCTAGAATCCTAGGACAAATCTAGGGCATAATATGTTGGACCAAATCCAAAGTATTTTGTACTTGTAATTTTCTCAGTTGATCCATTATCCCAAGATTGGATCCCGAGTAAGTTCAGATTTAATTAACACTTGTTGATTGGGAAGAATTGGTTTGTCTCACTTGTAATTGTGCGATATTTCTATGATTGCAGGCAAGCCGAAAATTGTAGGGATGTAATAAGAAGCCGAAAATTGAAGAGAAGCTGAAATCAATAGTGTAGTAGTCAATTTGACCAACATTGACTTAGAACGAAGAATAGTTGTTCAAGTAATAATTGTGACTTGGTCTTGGAGAGGTTCTTGGTCAAGGGTCTATCTCTTGGAATTCATCAATTGAATATTCTATAAGAAGAAGAATTTTATGGGTTTTCTTTTCAAGATTGTAGAGTTTTTTGCCCTGGTTGATTGCGTATATCTTGTGTCCTTTATCTCATTTTTATTTATGTTATTTCCTATATTTTGTGTCATTTGTCTCATTTTTATTTATGTTGTCATTTTTCTTTAAGGTGATCAAATCAAAGGTATCTCAAATAAGGACACTCAAGGATCGAAGCTCTAGAATATCATCAAGAGCATCAACCATCAAAACGGACCTCTCATCTCAAAGTCACTTCAAACACAAGGACTAAATATTCATCTTGAAGGAAGTATCAAAACCCTAGTTCCATCAAGGAATAATTCCTCAAATAATTCTTGGGAGCCTCACTCTATCATCACTTCAAAGAGGGAGGCCTCAAATACCCTATATTTACTCAAAGAAAGGTCTACAAATCAAAGCATCTTGAAGCCTACTCATCCAAGGGAAGAAAAATCAAAGGTGTCATCATCATTAAATATTCAAGGTAATATTCCTCATCTTAGATGAAGGGTATTTGTTAAAGGAATATATATATTCATCATAAGGACATCTTCCTCTATCATATCATCATTAAAATAAAAAAGGAAACAAGTTGAAGATATTTTCATCAAGGAATATATTCACAAGTAAGTATCTTTATGTCCACATCTGAATCTATAAAAAATTGTTTTTGCAAGGAGAGAAACAAGTTGGTTGGGTCATCTTTCTTTTTGCAAGGAGAGAAAGAAGTTGGTTGGGTCATGTAACTTTCTTGCATGGAAGAAAAGGATAAATCTGAACCTCATAGAAAATGAATTCATGAAACATGCTAAGGGTTCAATCACTAAACCTCTGAAGTAAGAAGCTAAAGCACTTGTAAAGTACATGAAAGGGGATGTAAGGGCACAAAGGATTCTCATATAACCCATCAAATATCTCCTCATTCCCTATGTATCAAAATTAAAAACATCAAAAGGAATATATGACAAACTTGTAGAATTTTTCTTTGTAAGCACTGTAGGAGAATTCATCTCATTAAAACAAGAACCCTACAAGATGAAGATATCAAAAGGAGGAGGAATAAAATCATAAATTATGAGGGTGTCTAAAATAAGGGAACAACTACAACAGTTCATAGAGACAATTTCAGACAAGGAAATGACTACTATAGTAATCAATGCACTACTAAAGTAATGGTGTAACTTTACATCAAGCATCTATGGGAAGAACGAAGATACTCCATTCAATGAACTATAGTCACTATGAAAAATTGAAGAAAACAGGTTGAAGGCATAAGGTGATCTAGGATTCGACAAGAAAAATGAAGCACTCAAACATATGTTGCCATGGAAAAGAGAAATAGGAAGTTTGAAAAGTTTGGTTCTCAGAATAGGAAGAATAATATGACAAAGGTTCAATGTTATGGATGTCAAGAATATTTTTCTCCATAAGCACTGCAAGAGAAGTGAACTCATTAATACAAGAACTCTACAAGATGAAGATATCAAAAGGAGGAGGAATAAACTCATACTTTATGAAGGTGTCTAAGATAAGGGACCAACTACAAGAGTTCGGAGAGATAATTTATAACAATGAAATGACTACTATAGTACTTAATGAACTACTAAAGTAATGGTGTAACTTTATATTAAGCATCTATGGGAAGAAGGAAGCTACTCCATTCAATGGATTATGTTCACTATGAAAAATTGAAGAAAATAGGTTGAAGGAAAAAGGTGATGTAGGATCAAACGAGAAAACTCAAGCACTCAAGCATATGTTGCCATGGAAAATAGAAACGAGAAGTTTGGAAAGTTTGGTTGTCATACAGGAAGAATAATATGGAAAATCTTGAATGTTATGGATGTCAATAATATAGTCACTACAAAATAGATTGTCCCAAATTTGAGAAGGACAATAACAAAAGAGGAAGATAAGAAGCCCATGTCACCAAAGAAGTGGAAGTTGAAAAGAATAAATCCAAGAAAGAAGAAGTAAAATATATCTACTATGATAGAGATAAGTCCTCTCCACCTAGTTATTTTTAGATTTTGTAAAAAATAGTTATCATGGTAGGAACCATTAGAAGTATGATAGGATGTATAATTTTTGGAGATGGAATCATAGGAGCATACTATTGAAGCAAACGCTCAAGACATCATCATTAGAATCTTGAAAGATAGTAGAAGTAGAATTCTATGACATAAATCATTAAAAGGAAGTAGCTCTTGATAACGTCACTAGAAGCAAAATTAGTACTTATGGGTAGAAGAAAACTATCTAGTATGTGAATCTCATCATACATCACTGGGAAAGAGAATTTTCAAAATTAGGACAACCCAGATCTTATGTTGGAATCTTGATTATAAGATTCATCTCTTGGAAGAAGAAAATGTATCGCTCAATAATTCCACACTGGATGGGATTCATTGATTGAAAGAATGATGATATGAGGACAAAGGAATGCAGCATGTCGACATGGTTGAAATAATTTCAATCAAGGAAAGGAATTTGTTGAAGAAAGTATAGATGACCAAAAGAAGGAAAGAGGTATGTATGATTATGTTTGATAAGTTAGGTCATGTCATTGTATAGTTGCAAATATCTGGGATGGATACTCTACTTCATGAGCGTGATGAAAAGAAAGGGTGATGTTCTGATTATATGCATTGAAGGCATGGTTCACATATTGACTAGATGCAATCAAAATAATATGTCCTCATATGAAAAATGAGGTGATTGAAAAAGATGAAGGAAATATGATTGGGGGTTCCTAGGAAACAATATGTGAATAAGTAAAAGAAGAGATCACAAAAGATGAAACTATGGTCACATGGAAAATGAAATCAACATCCAATGACTAAAATATTTGGCTATGATATCTCCATGGGAAAGAGATGAAGGCCTTGGGAAATTCTGGAATGAAAGAAAACCCTTGAAAAATGAATATCCTGGAAATTTGTAAATATGTATGCATGATGTTGATGTTGCAACAAGAATATGTCATGATGAGGGGCCATCAGTACAATGTTTGATAAGTTAGTTCATGTCATCATATGGTTGGAAATATCTGGTATAGATACTCTACCTCATGAGTATGATCAAAAGAAAGGGTTCTCTTCTTATTAGATGCATTGAAGTTATGGTTCACATATTAACTAGATGAACCATAACTTCAATGCCTCAACTAGAGAACCCTTTCTTTGATCATACTCATATTAACTAGATGAAATCAACATAATATGTCCTCATATGAAATATGAGGTGGTTGGAAAAGGTGAAGGAACTATGTTTGGTAGTTCCTTGGAAACAATATGTGAATAAGGAAAAGAAGAGATAGTGAAAGATGCAACTATGGTCACATGGAAAGTGCAAAAAACATCAAATTACTAAAAGATTTGGCTATGTTATCTCCATGGGATACATATGAAGGCCTTAGGAAAGAATGGAAAGAAAGAATACCCTTGAAAAATGAATATCTTGGAGATGCTTCAATATGTATGTAGGTTGATGACGTTACAACACAAAGATCGCATGATGAGGGGCCATCACAATATGTAACTTTAATTTGACTTCATTTTTTATTTTAGTGAAGAATATCTAGATGGGTTGATACAGAGATACCTAAATAAAAGTGTTGATGTCATCTAAAACTAACACTCATGTGAAATAATGTAAGATCTTGAAGGATACATGAAGTGGAAAAGGTAGTTGTATGAGGAAAATCCAAATATGGTCTAATGGATCACTCTCCGATGAAAGAAAGGATGACATCAATGACATGGTTCAAGAAAGAAAGTGATGGACAACTGATGCCCTACAAAGAAGTCCCAAAATATGAAGGTTCTTGTTGTAGTTGTTACAACACCACCAAAAGTTTTGGGCATATTCAAAATTTTGGGTTGTCCCTTTGCTTTCTTTTCCCATTAAGGTTTTGAACTAGCCTTTGTTTGGTTAATATCCCCATGACCTATTCCTTCCAAACCCTGTCGTTGTGCCCATTCATATGATTCATGATGCACCCACTTTTCTTGTTTTCTCATGAGTGCACTAGGGTTTCGAGGTTTTTTGTTGCAAAGAGAATTGAGAGTTCCTCCATGGATTTGAATATAGGTTTCCCATATTAGTCATCACCAATCATTGGGCACATTGAGCTCAGATAGATAAGTCTTCAATCTGGCTTGCATTATGCTAGTTGTGCTAAGGTTTGGTAGAAACCCTAATTTCTCAAGAGAGTGATCCCATTCCCATTTTACCTAATCAATATTTCCCTAGAATACAGTCTAATAGAAATTTCATGACATCATGATAAAATCATCGAATATAATTTCCCTCAGGTTCCTGATTGGTTTTCCCCATCTCAACATGTGCATTAAGGTTTTTAGGGTTTTAGTGATGCATTACAAGTCCTATGCACTTGCAAGGCCCTTTTATTTGGCATGTGAATTGAAACAAAGTGGATACAACTTGTGTTGATGGTCAGGGAAAGGCTTAGTATTCATTAGCATATGGAAAAGGTTGGATCTCCTCTACACTTGTAAAACCCTAAATTATTTTGATTAAGAATCCGAACATGCCTTGAATAAACTTTCACTATCTAGAACTCTTTTCACATATTGCTTCAAGGCACTAGATATAAAAGCATATCATCACCGTGGGAAACTAAAAATATTAAAGTCACGATTGGTGATTCCATTAAATTTCTAAATTTCAATTTGATTTCCAAAGTGAAGCATGAGCTGATCCATCCATGAAATTTATAACAAATTAATTTGGATTATTTTTTCATTCATGCTCCTAGAGTGAATCAATGTTTGTCTTTTTATCTATTTACTGATCCCGCGTTAAAATTATAACTTTTGTAAATTAATTTGTTTGTTTCATCTTCTTTTTAGGACACCAAGAAAATGTGGCTTGGATCCACATCCAACAAGGCAATAATTGTATTCGAGGAAAGAAAAGCATAGGTCGCAAAGTCGTGGATAGATCATAAGGTCACATAAGTCACAAGGTCACAAAGGTCTCAAGGTCACATAGGTCACATAGGTCGCATAGGCCGCAAAGGATTCATGGTCCACATAGGTTGTATAGGTCACAAGGCCACATAGTCGCAAACTTCGCATAATCACATAGTCGCAAATGTCACAAATTTCGCATAGGACTCATAGGTTGCGCATAGTTCGCATAGGTCGTAAGGTAGCCTAGGTCGAAAGAAACCCTTGGTTGCAAGAAAGACCAAGAGTAAAGGGGAGACTAAAGGCCACGGGCAACCCAAGAGCCATCCTGACGTATATGTACATCCTCAAGTGATTTTGTAATGGACATTTTTGGTTTTGGAATTTTTGAGAGACATTGTTTCTTATTGAATGTATGCCTTTTGATGAATATAAAGAAGTGTTATTGTATCTCACTATTGAATCAGACGGAAGTCTCCTATGTGGTTGTGCTATGAATATGATCCTTTAAAATGAACGACTGATTTTCAAGTATTGGTGCACCTTTGTACTCATGTATTCTCTAGTGTTATGAGCTTCCTTATAACACATCAATGATATATGAGCTTCCTTAAATTCGCAAAGGTCGTAATGTCGCAAGGCCATAAGGTCACATAGGTCACAAAGTCACAAATTATGTTGCATAGGTCGCAAAGTAAGTCGCATAGGTTCCAAAGTAAGTCATATAGGTCGAAAAGTAGCATAGGTCTCAAAGTAAGTCACATAGGTTCCAAAATCACAAAGTAAGTGACATAGGTCACAAAGTCGAAAATGTCACAAAGTCGAAAATGCTGCAAAGTCGAAAATGTTGCAAAGTCATGAAGTCGCAAAGTCAAGCCGCATAGGTCACAAAGTCGCATAGGTGAAATGTTGGTCGCAAGTTTGCATAGGTCACAAGGTCGCAAAGTCGCAAAGTCGCATAGGCCGCAAAGTTGCAAAGTCACATAGGTCATAAAGCCACATAGGCCACAAGGCCATAAAGGCCACAAGGTTGCATAGGTCACAGAGGTCTCAAGGTCACAAGGTCGTAAAGTCACAAAGTCACAAATTCGCAAAGGTGTCAAAGGCCACATAGTTCGATAAGGTCACATAGGTCACAAATTCGCAAATTCACAAAGTCGCAAAGCTCCATAGAGTAGCAAATGCTGCAAAGTTGCAAAGTTTCATAGGTCACATAGGTTGCAAAGCAAGTCTCATAGGTTTCAAAGTAAGTCGCATAGGTCTCATAGTTCACAAATTCGTATAGTTTACATAGTTCGCAAGGGTCGCAAAGGCCGCAAAGGTCTCATAGGCCGCATAGGTCGCAAAGTCGCATATGCCACAACAAAGTCACATAGGTCGCAAAGTCACATATGCCATAGAAAAATATCATAGGTCACAAAGTAATTTTCATAGGCTAGACAGTCACAAAGTAACATAGGTCGCAAAGTCACAAAGTCACATAGGTCGCAAAGTCATGAAATCATGAAGGTCGTGAAGTTGCATAGGTCACAATATCACAAAGTCGCATAGGTTGCAAGATCGCAAAGTTGCATAGGTCCGAAGATCACATAGTTCGCAAGATCGCATAGGTTGCAAGGTTGCAAAGGTCGCAAGGTCGCAAAGTATCAAGGTCGCGAAGTCGCAAAGTCGTGAAGGTTACAAAGTCAAGAAAGTCATGAAGTCGCATTTTCAGTCCCAAGGTCACATAGTCAGTCGCAAGGTTGCATATTCAGTTGCAAAGTCGCATAGTCAGTCCCAAATTTGCATAGTTAGTCGCAAAGTCGGTCACATAGTCAATCACAAAGTCGGTCGCATAGTCAGTCGCAAATTTGGTCACATAGTCAGTCCCAAAGTTGGTCACATATTCAATCACAAATTAAGTTGCATAGTTAGTCGTAAAGTCAGTCGCATAGTCAGTCGCACAATCGCATAGTCAGTCGCAAAGTCGCATAGTCACATAGTCAGTTGCAAAGTCGCATAGTCAGTTGCAAAGTCACATAGTCAGTTGCAAGGTCGCAATATCGTGAAGTCACATAGGTTGCAAGATCTCAAAGTCACATAGGTCGTAAGGTCACAAAGTCGCATAGGTCACAAGATTGTAAAGTCGCATAGGTTACAAGATCGCAAGGTCTCATTCGCAAGGTCGCATAGGTCGCAAGGTCGCGAAGGTCGCAAAGTCACGGAGGTTGAAAATTCGCATAGTCAATCGCAAGGTCGCATTGACAGTCGCAAGGTCACATAGTCAGTTGCAAGATTGCATAGTCAGTCACAAGGTCGCATAGTCAGTCGAAAAGTCGCATAGTCATTCACAAATTCACATAGTCAATCGCATATTTTGTAGTGTCCCTTATTAGTGAGATAGCTTTGATGACACTTAGAGATGGTGATTTTGATATAATAGTATGTATGAAAGACTTATGTACATGCTTATATGCTATGACCTGGTTTGGGTCACTTGGTTGTTGTGTGCTTATGATAATATCTATGGTTGCGTGCACAAGGATTGATTTTGGTTAAGAGAATATTAGCGATGTTTTCTCTTTTGGTATTCTATTTTGGACATAGGTGTATGATGTGAATGGTGATTTAGAATTGAGACACAGATCCATGGACGATCATGGTTATGTGGAACATATGGTTAATTATGATTTATGGATGATACATGATTTGTATGATTATATGTGCATAATCTCGTACTAAGCATGATGTGGCAGAGGACTTGGTCATTGCCAACAGGGATGCTCAAGTTATAAATGACTGCGGAAGTCATTTCTCCAATACCAAAATGACTGTGGAAGTCATGCACAATATTTGGTAAAATTTGAATAAGTTAATTATGAAATTCATTTGATTGATTTGATCATTGAGATTGTGATGTGTGCAGGTCTTGGAAGAAGACCTTACCAATGAACCATCAGATGGGTATAAGCTCACAATCAGTACCTTAAGGTGAAACGCGGAGTTTCAAAGCAGAATAGATGAGAAGCCATGGAAATTAGGGTGCGGAGTCCTAAATCCATGAAATATAAAGACGTGGAGTCTTGGATATATGATAAAAGGATTAGGACGCGGAGTCCTAAATCCATGAAATATAAAGACGCGGAGTCTTGAATCTATAATGAAATGTTTGGGGCGCGGAGTCCTGAATATTTTAAAAAAAAAAGATCGAGGTGTGGAATCTTGGATCTTTAGAGTAGATCAGGGCGCGGAGTCCTCAATCTACTAAGGCACAGAGATGCATACAATAGGGGTGTGGAATCCCTATTATCCGGAAGAAAAATACCACTCATGGGCAACTCGTAGATGAATTTCCTTAATAATCTAATTCCTAACAATTTTGGAGTGGCTTTCTAAAAATAGAAAGTCATGTCTACCATTTCAAGTATGACTTTCAAAAAATAGTAAATCACCTCCAATCAATGGGTAAACAAGTATACTTGAAGGAAAATCACTTAAATTATGATTAATCAATTATAATAGTTCAATCTCGACTTAATCCTCAATATTATTAATATTATTAATATTATTATTATCTTTTATGAGACTATGATATTATTATTAAAAGGAAATTATATCTCCTCAATCACTTCACTCTCCTTCATGACTCTCATGGCTCTATGTAGCTCTCTCTATTTTAAATATTACATTACACTCTCTTTTATGCACTCATCAAGGAATGGCATATTCCTCTTACACTCATTAAATATATGTCATAAAATATTCCTACACTCATTAAATATATGTCATAAAATATTCCTACACTCATTAAATATGTGTCATAAAATATTCCTCTTACACTCACTTTAATGCATATGTTACACTCTCCTTAAAAAAGGCATGCATACCTCTCCTTAATGGCATAAGTTACACTCCTCTAAAAGGAATACAATGCATGCATATTAATCCTCCTTTATGACATGAATTTGTTGCTCCTCTTATATATGAGTCTCATGTATTCTCATTTGGGGGGAGAAGGGGTAATGCCAAGAGTGGAAGAGACTTGAGGAATATTGTGAAAGGGAGAGATATGGAGAGTATTCAATTACTTCCAAAAAAAAAAAATCTGAATTTCTTACTAATCTACTAAGTATCTATTGAGGTTGAACATGAGTGGTATTTAGAGGAAGTGAAAACTATCTTCATGAGTTTTCCTTGCATCTCTCTCTCTATTGTTGTATTTTGGTACTGGTTGTGAGCTTTTACAGCTCGGGGGTTCCAGGGGGAGGAGTTCTCCCTGGATATGGTTGGGTGGAAAACTGGATGGTTCAAATGAGTTGGTTAACAGATCGAAGGTGGATCATATTCTCAACGATTGGAGCTGAATATCTCTTTAGGTATAGTTTCCATTGTCCTAAAATTATAGTATAGATTTAGCATAAAATAAAAGGTAGACATTTAAATTGTTGTAAGCATCTAATTTTGGTTTAGGCTTATGTTATCTAAAATATTATTGATTAGTTAAAAATGAAGACTAGATCAATCTATATGTATGGAGGTTTAGATCTCAATATTGGAGTTATTATTGGTGTAGTTTATGGTACTAATATTGGTATTGTAGCATTTGAAAAAGGAAAGCCAAATATTGTTGAAGGTAATTGCAATAAATTTATTCCAAAGGACTTGGGTAAGTATTTCATGATTTATGGTTTTGTTTCAAATAATCAATAGATGCATGTTTTATAAATGGTTTGAGGATAGTTTGCAAAGTGTTTGACAATATGTGAATGAGTAATGTTATAAATTTATTTATGCACGAATAAGTGCTAACTTGCAGAAGTAAGAAAATGGACATGTACCCAAAATATGCTTGGAGGAATTACAGAATCAACCCTTAAAGAAAATGCAAAAATAATGGCAACTAAAGTATAGTTTGGAAGATCAAATGCTTGAGGTAAGTTGGAGATAAATTTTAGTTATGGCTTATGTTTCATATTCTTTAATGTTTTGTTATTCAAGTTGTTGTAATAGTACTATCAGAATTTTGATAGAAAGCCTTAATGGCTGTAGCATTCAGGGCTTCCATGTGTTTTTAAATTGTAGCAATTGGTGCAAAAAGCTTGTCACTCATGTCAAATGAATTAGCTTGTGGGTGGTAAAATGTTTCAAGAACTCATATGGTGGATTTAGAAATGTGTGATTTCAATGAGCATATATTAGTAGCATAACTCTGGGTTGTTTTTCCTCATGTAGAGGTGTAGCTGTAAGTTTTCATTCCATATGCTTGACAAAAGTCATAAATGAAACATTTAGGCTATAAATTTTGTTGTTTTAAAGAATTGCATTTGTGGGCGTCCCTGTTGCGATTCAGCTCCACTTCAGGGGGTATCCGTGCCAAAAGGCCATTTCACCCCAACTTTGATTTCAAAAATCAAGGTTTCGGACATCACTTCCCAAATCTGCTCTGTTTTGCAGATTTGCTGTTGCATGTAGAACCGCCTGTTGTTTTGTTTTGCTGTTTGGTTCTTTTTATATTGGAACTACCTGATAATTTATAGTGATGAATATGATATAGGCTAACCACTTGGAAATGGTTTTTAAAGTATAAATGGTTAATAATTTGAAAATTTAAATAACCTTACGACAACTTGTTTTACGACTGCCAACTATTTGTCAAAATTCCTCAATGGCTGTACCTTACAATATTGTGAGCTATGTTTGAAATTTATAAATACTTATATTCATTGGTATAGCTTCAACAATGAATATGGCTGATAGTCTACTAATATCTTAAGTTCAATTATTGACACTACTTACAAAAAAAATGAATTCATGTAACTTTGGATTCATGTTAGCTAATTGTTGTGAAAACACCTTAAAGAGATAATGGTTGTAAGTGTTTGAAAAAATGCCTCAATGGTTGTACATTCCATACTTGTAAATTGGTTTTCATAATGTTCAATGGTTGCATCTAATTACGTTTATGAACCGTCCATAAAACAAAAGGCTTAAGTTAATTTAAGATTTGCAATCAAGGTATTTCTAGTGTAATAACTCATTGAGTTAAAGGGTCTTGCTGAAAAGTCATAATTGCAGTAAGTAATTTGTTGCAATATCAACTCACATATGAATTCATAATTATGGGATGCCAACCCTATATAATTTAAATTATCCTTTTAAGAAAATAATTCATAAGCATGTCATTTAGTGACTCATGAAATAAAATAAAAAATATATATCGCATTTTGATTTAATATAATATTTCTCTATAATAATTATGGTAGGTAAGGTGGAACATTACGGTGAGGTGGGACCTTAATGCATAATTAATTTGCATAGTCTTTAGCAAAGTCACACAGTCAGTCGCATAGTCGCACAATCAGTCAAATAGTCGTATAGTCAGTCGTATAATCAGTCGCATAGTCGCATAGTCACATAGTCAGTTGCAAAGTCACATAGTCAGTCGCAAAGTCACATAGTGAGTCGCAAGGTCACAAGGTTGAGTATTCGGATAGATCGCATGATCGTGAAGTCGCATAGGTCGCAAGATTGCAAAGTCCCATAGGTAGAAAAGTCGCATAGGTCACAAAGTCACATAGGTCAAAAATTCACATAGTCAGTCGCAAGGCTGCATAGTCAGTCGCAAGGTCGCATACTCGGTCGCAAAGTCACATAGTCGGTCGCAAAGTCGCATAGTCAGTTGCATACTTAGTCGCAAAGTTAGTCGCAAAGTCAGTCGCATAGTTAGTCACATAGTTAGGTCACATAGTCAAGTCGCATAGCGAGTCACAAGGTCGGACAGTGAGTTGCAAAGTCGCATAGCCAGTCGCAAAGTCGCATAGTCAGTCGCAAATTCACATAGTGAGTCGCAAAGTCAGTCGCATAGTCAGTCGCAAAGTCAGTCGCATAATCAGTCGAAAATTTAGTCGCATAGTCAGTCGCAAAGTCAGTTGCATAGCTAGTCCCAAAATCAGTCGCATAGTCAGTCGCAAAGTCGCATAGTCAGTCGCAAGGTCGCATAGTCAGTCTCAAAGTCCCATATTCAGTCACAAAGTCGCATAGTTAGTCACAAAGTCGCATAGTCAGTCGAAAATTCGAAATATTGTGAAATTGCATAGGTTTCAAGATCGCAAAGTCCCATAGGTCGCAAGTCACATAATCAGTCGCAAATTCACATAGTCAGTCGCAAATTTGGTCGCATATTCAGTCGCAAAGTTGGTCACATAGTCAGTCGCATATTCAGTCGCAAAATTGGTCGCATATTCAGTCGCAAAGTCGTATATTCAGTCGCAAGGTCGCAATATCATGAAGTCGCATAGGTTGCAAGATCGCAAAGTCACATAGGTCACAAGAATTCAAGGTCGCATAAGTCACAATATTGTAAAGTCGCATGGTCGCAAGATCGCAAGTTCACATAGGTCGCAAGGTTGCATAGGTCAGAAGGTCGCGAAGTCGCAAGGTCGTGAAGGTTGGAAAGTCGCGAATGTTGTGAAGTCACATAGTCGCATAGTTGCATAGTTAGTCACAAAGTCGCATATTCAGTCGCAAAGTCGCATAGTCAGTTACAAAATTTCACAGCAAGTCACAAAGTCGCATAGTCAGTCGCAAGGTTGCAATATCGTGAAGTCGCATAAGTTGTAAGATCGCAAAGTCCCATAGGTCGCAAGTCGCATAGTCAATCGTAAATTCACATATTCAGTTGAAACGTTAGTCGCATAGTCAGTCGCAAAGTCAGTCGCATAGTCAGTCACAAAGTCAATCGCATAGTCAGCTGCATAGTCACATAGTTAGTCGCATAGTCTAATATTCAGTCGCAAATTCACATAGTTAGTCACAAGGTCGCAATATCGTGAAGTCGCATAGGTTGCAAGATCCCAAAGTCACATAGGTCGGAAGATCACAAAGTCGCATAGGTCACAAGATTGTAAAGTTAGATAGGTCGCAAGATCGCAAGGTCTCATAGGTCGCAAGGTCACATAGGTCGCAAGGTCGCGAAGGTCGCAAGGTCACAAAGGTGGCAAAGTCACATAGTCAGTCGCAAGGTCACATAGTCAGTCATAAGATCACATAGTCAGTCTCAAGGTCACAAAGTCCCATAGTCAGTCGAACAGTCACATAGTCAATCACATAGTCAGTTGAAAATTCAGTCGCAAAGTCAGTTGCATAGTCAGTCACAAATTCAGTCGCATAGTCAGTCGCAAAGTTGCATAGTCAATCACATAGTCACATAGTCAGTCTCATAGTTGCATAGTCAGTCGCAAAGTCACATAGTCAGTCGCAAAGTTGCATAGTGAGTCGCAAGGTCGTAATATCGAGAAGTCATATAGGTCGCACAATCGCGAAGTCACATAGGTAGCAAGATCGCGAATTCCCATGGGTCACAAAGTTCATAGTGAGTCACAAGGTCTCATAGTGAGTCGCAAGGTCGTATAGTGAGTTGCAAAGTCACATAGTCGGCCGCAAAGTCGCATAGTCAGTCGCATAGTCAGTTGCATAGTTAGTCGCAAAGTCAGTCGCATAGTCAGGTCACATAGTCAGGTCGCATAATCAGTCGCAAGGTCACATAGTCATTCGCAAGGTTGTATAGTCAGTTGCAAAGTTTCATAGTCAGTTGCAAAGTCGGTCGCATAGTCAGTCGCAAAGTCAGTCGCATAGTCAATCGCAAAGTCAGTCGCATAGCCAATTGCAAAGTCATTTGCATAGTTAGTCGCAAAGTCGCATAGTCAATCGCAAATTCAGTCACATAGTCAGTCGCAAAGTCGCATATTTAGTCGCAAAGTCGCATAGTCAGTCACAAAGTAGCATAGTCAGTCACAAAGAAGCATATTCAGTCACAAAATCGATATCAGTCGCAAAGTCGCATAATCAATCGCAAGGTTGCAATATCGTGAAGTCGCATAGGTTGCAAGATCGTAAAGTCCCATAGGTCTCAAGTCACATAGTTAGTCGCAAATTCACATAGTTATTTGCAAAGTTGGTCGTAAAGTCAGTCGCACAGTCAGTCGCATAGTCAGTTGTAAAGTCGCATAGTCAGTCGTAGGGTCGCAATATCGTGAAGTCACATAAGTTACAAGATCGCAAAATCACATAGGTCGCAAGATCGCAAAGTCGCATAGGTCACAAGATTGCAAAGTCGCATAGGTCACAAGATCGCAAGTTCGCATAGGTCGCAAGATCGAAGCTCACATATGTTGCAAGGTCGCATAGGTCGCAAGGTCGCGGAATCGCAAGGTCACGAAGGTCGCAAAGTCACGAAGGTCATGAAGTCACAAAGTCAGTCACAAGGTTGCATAGTCAGTCACAAAATCACATAGATAATAGAATATTTAATCGCAAATTTAGTCACATAGTCATTCGCATAGTCAGTCGCATAGTCAGTCACATAGTCAGTCGTAAAGTCGCATAGTTGCATAGTCATTTGCATAGTCCTATAGTTAGTTGCATAGTCGCATAGTCATTCGCAAAGTCACATAGTCAGTTACAAATTTGCATAGTGAGTCGCAAGGGCACAAGATCGAGAAGTCAAATAGGTCACACGATTGTGAAGTCGCATAGGTTGCAAGATCACAAAGTCCCATAGGTCGCAAAGTCGCATAGGTCGCAAAGTCACATATTCATCTGCAAGGTTGCATAGTCAGTCTCAAAGTCACAAAGTTAGTCGCAAAGTCACATAGTTGGTCACATACTTAGTCGCAAAGTCAGTCGCAAAGTCAGTCGCATAGTCACATAGTCAGTCACATAGTTAGTTTCATACTTAGTCGCAAAGTCAGTCGCATAGTCAGTCGCATAGTCACATAGTCAATCACATAGTTAGTCGCATAGTCGCATAGTCAGTTGCAAATTCATATAGTCAATTGCAAAGTTGCAAGGTCAGAAGATCGAGGAGTCACATAGGTCGCAAGATCGCAAAGTATCATACATCGCAAGATCGCGAATTCCCATAGGTCGCAAAGTCCCATAGGTCGCAAAGTCGCATAGCTAGTTGCATAGTCGTAAAGTCACATAGTCAGTCACAAAGTTGCATAGTTAGTCGCAAAGTCGCATAGTCAGTCACAAATTTGCATAGTCAGTCGCAAGGTCACAAGATCGTGAAGTCGCATAGGTCACAAGATCGTGAAGTTTCACAGGTTGCAAGATTGTGAAGTTGCATAGGTCGCAAAGTCGCATAGGTCGCATATCTCGCAAAATCGCATAGGTCGCAAAGATGCAAAGTTCGCATAGGTCGCAAAGGTCGCATAGGTCGCAAGGTTGCATAGGTCGCAAGGTTGCATAGGTCGCATAAGTCGCAAATCCGCATAGGTCGCATAGGTCACAAAGTCGAAAAAGTCACATAGGTCGCACAGTCACACAGTGACTCGCAAGGTTGCACGGTCAGTCACAAAATCAGTCACGATCACACGGTTTCACGGTCAGTCGCAAGGTCGCATAGGTCGCAAGGTCGTGAAGTTTCATAGGTCGCAAAGTCACATAGGTCGCATAGGTCGCAAAGTCCCATAGGTCGCAAAGTCGCAAAGGTCGCATAGGTTGCAAGGTCACATAGGTCACAAGGTCACATATGTTGCAAAGTCGTATAGATCGCAAAGGTCACACGGTCACACAGTCAGTCACACAGTCAGTCGCAAGGTCGCAAAGTCAATCGTAAAGTTATTCATGGTCGCAAGGTCAGTCACAAAGTCAGTCGCATAGTCATTCGCACAGTCAGTCGCAAAATCAGTCGCATAGTCAGTCAAAAAGTCACGTAGTTAGTCGAAAAGTAGCATAGTTAGTCGAAAGGTCGCACAGTCAATCGAAAGGTTTCACAGTAAGTTGAAAGGTCGCACAGTCAGTCAAAAGGTCACATAGTGAGTCGCATAGTTGCACAATCACGTAGTCGCACAGTCGCACAATCAGTCGCAAGGTCGCATAGTCGCAAAGGTCGCAAGGTCACAAAGTCGCATAGGTCGAAAGGTCACAAAGTCGCATAGATCAAAAGGTCACAAAGTCACATAGATTGCATAGGTCACATAGTTCACAAAGTCACAAAGGTCACATAGCCGCATAGGTCGCATAGTTTCCTAGGTTGCATAGGTAGCCTAGGTCGCAAGAAAAACTTGGTCGCAAGAAAGCCCAAGAGTGAAGGGGAGATGGGCCATGGGAAACCAAAGAGTCATCCTGACCTATATGTACATCCTGAAGTGATTTTGTAATTGAACGTTTTGGTTTTGGAATTTTGGAGAGACATATTGTCGCTTATTGAACGTATCCCTTTTGATGAATGCAAAGAAGTGTTATTGGATCTCACTATTGAATCTAGATCAGACAAGGAGATCAAGGACAAATATCGGGCTTAATATGCTGGACCAAATCCAAAGTATTTTTCACTTGCAATTTTCTCATTTGATCCATTATCCTAGAATCCTAGGACAAATCTAGGGCATAATATGTTGGACCAAATCCAAAATATTTTGTACTTGTAATTTTCTCAGTTGATCCATTAACTCGGGATAGCATCCCAGGTAAGTTCAGATTTAATTAACACTTATTGATTGGGAAGAATTGGTTTGTGTTTCTTGTAATTGTGCGATATTTCTATGATTGCAGGCGGGTCGAAAATTGCAGGCATGTAATAAGACGCCGAAAATCGAAGAGAAGCTGAAATCAATAGTGTAGCAGTCAATTTGACCAACATTGACTTAGAAGGAAGAAGAGTTGTTCAAGGAATAATTGTGACTTGGTCTTGGAGAGGTTCTTTGTCAAGGGTCTATCTCTTGGAATTCGTTAATTGAAGATTCTATAAGAAGAATAATTTTATGGGTTTTCTTCTCAAGATTGTAGAGTTTTTTGCCCTGGCTGATTGCGTATATTTTGTGTCCTTTATCTCATTTTTGTTTATTTAATTTCCTATATTTTGTGTCATTTGTCTCATTCTTCTTTATTTTTTCATTTTTCTTTAAGGTGAAAAAATCAAGGGTAGCTCAAATAAGTACACTCAAGGATCGAAGCTCTAGAATATCATCAAGAGCATCAACCATCAAAAGGGACCTCTCATCTCAAAGTCACTTCAAACACAAGTACTAAATATTCATCTTGAAGGAAGTATCAAAACCCTAGTTCGATCAAGGAATAATTCCTCAAAGCATTCTTGGGAGCCTCACTCTATCATTACTTCAAAGAAGGAGGCCTAAAATACCCTATATTTACTCAAAGAAAGGTCTACAAATCAAAGCATCTTGAAGCCTACTCATCCAAGGGAAGCAAAATCAAAGGTGCCATCCTCATTAAATATTCAAGGTAATCTCCCTCATCTTAGATGAAGGGTATTTGTTAAAGGAATATATATATTCATCATAAGGACATCTTCCTCTATCATATCATCATTAAAATAAAAAAGGGAACAAGTTGAAGATATTGTCGTCAAGGAATATATTCACAAGTAAGTATCTTTATGTCCACATCTATATCTATAAAAATTTATTTTTGCAAGGAGAGAAACAAGTTGGTTGGGTCATCTTTCTTTTTGCAAGGAGAGAAAGAAGTTGGTTGGGTCATTGAACTTTCTTGCACGGAAGAAAAGGACAAATTTGAACCTCATAGAAAATGAAATCATGGAACATGCTAAGGGTTCAATCACTAAACCTCTGAAGTAAGAAGCTAAAGCACTTGAAAAGTACATGAAAGGGGATGTAAGGGCACAAAGGATTCTCATATAATCCATCAAAGATCTCATCATTCCCTATGTAACAAAATTAAAAACATCAAAAGGAATATATGACAAACTTGTAGAATTATTCTTTGTGAGCACTGCAGGAGAATTGATCTCATTAAGACAAGAACCCTACAAGATGAAGATATCAAAAGGAGGAGGAATAAAATCATAAATTATGAGGGTGTCTAAGATAAGGGAACAACTACAAGAGTTCGGAGAGATAATTTTGGACAAGGAAATGACTACTATAGTACTCAATCCACTACTGAAGTAATGGGGTAACTTTACATCAAGCATCTATGGGAAGAAGGAAGATACTCCATTCAATGAACTATGGTCACTATGAAAAATTGAAGAAAATAGGTTGAAGGAAAAAGGTGATCTAGAATTAGACGAGAAAAATGAAGCACTCAAACATATGTTTCCATGGAAAAGAGAAATGGGAAGTTTGGAAAGTTTCGTTCTCAGAATAGGAAGAATAATATGACAAAGGTTCAATGTTATCGATGTCAAGAATATTTTTCTCCATAAGCACTGTAGGAGAAGTGATCTCATTAATACAAGAACTCTACAAGATGAAGATATCAAAAGGAGGAGGAATAAACTCATACTTTATGAGGGTATCTAAGATAAGGGACCAACTACAAGAGTTCGAAGAGATAATGTCTAACAAGGAAATGACTGCTATAGTACTTAATGAACTATTGAAGTAATGGGGAAACTTTATATTAAGAATCTATCGGAAGAAGGAAGCTACTCCATTCAATTAATTATGGTCGTTATAAAAAATTGAAGAAAAAAGGTTGAAGGCAAAAGGTGATGTAGGATCAGAAGAGAAAACTCAAGCACTCAAGCATATGTTTCCGTGGAAAAGAGAAACGAGAATTTTGGAGATTTCATGATGAGGGGCCATCAGTACAATGTTTGATAAGTTAGTTCATGTCATCATACGGTTGGAAATATCTGGTATAGATACTCTACCTCATGAGTATGATCAAAATAAAGGGTTCTGTTCTTATTATAAGCATTGAAGTTATGGTTCACATATTAACTAGATGAAATCAACATAATATGTCCTCATATGAAATATGAGGTGGTTGGAAAAAATGAAGGAACTATGTTTGGTAGTTCCAGGAAACAATATGTGAATAAGGAAAAGAAGAGATAGTGAAATATGCAACTATGGTCACATGGAAAATGCAATAAACATCAAATTACTAAAATATTTGGCTATGTTATCTCCATGGGATATATATGAAGACCTTAGGAAAGAATGGAAAGAAAGAAGACCCTTGATAAATGAATATCTTGGAGATGCTTCAATATGTATGTAGGATGATGACGTTACAACACAAATATTCCATGATGAGGGGCCATCACAATAGGTAACTTTAATTTGACTTCATTTTTCATTTTAGTGAACAATATCTAGATGGGTTGATACAGAGATACCTAAATAAAAGTGTTGATGTCATCTACAACTAACACTCATGGGAAATAATGGAAGATCTTGAAGGATACATGAAGTGGAAAAGGTAGTTGTATGAGGAAAATCCAAATATGGTCTAATGGATCACTCTCCGATGAAAGGAAGGATGACATCAATGACATGGTTCAAGAAGGAAAGTGATGGACGACTGATGCCCTACAAAGAAGTCCCAAAATATGAAGGTTCCTATTGTAGTTGTTACAACACCACCAAAATTTTTGGGCATATTCAAAATTTTGGGTCCCCCCTCTGTTTTCTTTGCCCATTAAGGTTTTGACCTAGCCTTTGTTTGGCTAATATCCCCATGACCTATTTCTGCCAAACCTTGTCGTTGTGCCCATTCATACGATTCACAATGCACCCACTTGTCTTGTTTTCTCATGAGTGCACTAGGGTTTCGAGGTTTTCTACTTCAAAGATAATTGAGAGTTCCTCCATGGATTTGAATATAGGTTTTCCATATTAGTCATCACCAATCATTGGGGACACCGAGGTTAGACAAATAAGTCTTCATTTTGGCTCGCATTATGCTGATTGTGCTAAGGTTTGGTAGAAACCCTAATTTCTTAAGAGAGTGATCCCATTCTCATTTTACCTAATTCATATTGCCCTAGAATACATTCTAATAGAAATTTCATGAAATCATGATAAAATCATCAAATATAATTTCCCTCAGGTTCATGATTGGTTTCATCCATCTCAACATGTGCATTAAGGTTTTCAGGGTATTAGTGATGCATTACATGTCCTATGCACCTGCAAGGCCCTTTTATTTGGCATGTGAATTGAAACAAAGTGGATACACCTTGTGTTGATGGTCAGAGCAAGGCTTGGTATTCATTAGCATATGGAAAAGGTTGGATCTCCTTTGCACCTCTAAAACCCTAAATTATTTTGATTAAGAATCTGAACATGCCTTGAATAAAATTTCACTATCTAGAACTCTTTTCACATATCGCTTCAAGGCACTAGATATAAAAGCATATCATCACCGTGGGAAACTAAAAATATTAAAGTCATGATTGGTGGTTCCATTAAATTTCTAAATTTCAATTTGATTTCCAAAGTGAAGCATGAGTTGATCCATCCATGCAATTTATAACAAATTAATTTGGATTATTTTTTCATACATGCTCCTAAAGTGAATTAATGTTTGTCTTTTTATCTATTTATTGTTCCTGCATTAAAATTATAGCTTTTGTAAATTAATTTGTTTGTTTCATCTTCTTTTTAGGACACCAAGAAAATGTGGCTTGGATCCACATCCAATAGGGCAACAACTGTATTCGAGGACTGAAAAGCATAGGTCACAAAGTCGCGCATAGATCACAAGGTTGCATAAGTCGCAAGGTCACAAAGGTCTCAAGGTCGCATAGGTCGCATAGGCTGCAAAGGATTCATGGTCCGCATAGGTTTCATAGTTCACAAGGCCGCATAGTTGCAAAGTTCGCATAGGTCACATAGGTCTCAAGGTCGCAAGGTCACAAAGTCACAAAGTCGCAAATTCACAAAGGTCGCAAATGCCACATAGGTCGCAAATTCGCGCAGGTCGCAAATTCGCAAATTGACAAAGTCAGAAAGGCCGCAAAGTCGTAAAGTTTCATAGGTCACATAGGTTGCAAGGTAAGTCTCATAGGTTTCAAATTAAGTCGCATAGGTGACATAGTTCACAAATTCACATAGTTTACATAGTTCGCAAAGGTCGCAAACTCCATAAAGGTATCATTGGCTGCATAGGTCGCAAAGTTGCATATGCCACGACAAAGTCACATACGTCAAAAACTCACATATGCCATAGCAAAATATCATAGGTCGCAAAGTCACATAGGTCACAAAGTAATCTGCATAGGCTGGAAGGTCACAAAGTCACATAGGTCGCAAAGTCACAAAGTCGCATAGGTCAAAAACTCGTGAAATAGTGAAGGTTGTGAAGTCGCATAGGTCGCAAGATTGCAAAGTTGCATAGGTCACAAGATCGCATAGGTCACAATTTTGTAAAGGTCACAAGGTCGCGAAGTCACATGGTCGCAAAGTCGCAAAGTCGTGAAGGTCACAAAGTCACGAAGGTCATGAAGTCACATAGTCAGTCCCAAGGTCGCATAGTGAGTCTTAAGATCGCATAGTCAGTCGCAAGGTTGCATATTCAGTTGCAAAGTTGCATAGTCAATCCCAAATTCACATGGTCAGTCATAAAGTCGGTCGCATAGTCAGTCGCAAAGTCGGTCGCATAGTCAGTCACAAAATTGGTCACATAGTTAGTCCCAAAGTTGGTCACATATTCAGTCACAAATTTAGTTGCATAGTCAGTCGTAAATTCAGTCGCATAGTCAGTTGCAAAGTCACATAGTCAGTCACAAAGTCACATAGTCAGTTGCAAATTCGCATAGTTAGTCGCAAGGTCACAATATCGTGAAGTCACATAGGTTGCAAGATCGCAAAGTAACATAGGTGGCAAGGTCGTAAAGTCGCATAGGTCACAATATTGTAAAGTCGCATAGGTCACAAGATCGCAAGGTCTCATTTGCAAGGTCACATAGGTCGCAAGGTCGCGAAGTCTCAAGGTCATGAAGGTCGCAAAGTCGCAGAGGTTGCAAAGTTGCAGAGTCAATCGCAAGGTCACATAGTCAGTCGAAAGGTCACATAGTCAGTTGCAAGACTGCATAGTCAACCGCAAGGTCGCATAGTCAGTCGCAAAGTCGCATTTTTAGTCGTAAAGTCACATAGTCATTCGCATAGTTAGTCACATAGTCAGTTGCAAATTCAGTTGCATAGTCAGTCGCAAAGTTGCATAGTCAGTCGCATAGTCACATAGTCAGTCAAATAGTCACATAGTTGGTCGCATAATCAGTCGCATAGTCACATAGTCATCCGTAAAGTCACATAGTCAGTCACAAATTTGCATAGTGAGTCGCAAGCTTGCAAGGTTGAGAAGTCGCATAGGTCGCATGATTGTGAAGTCGCATAGGTCGCAAGATTGCGAAGTCCCATAGGTCGAAAAGTCGCATAGGTCGCAAAGTCACATAGGTCGCAAAGTCGCATAGTCAGTCGCAAGGTCGCATAGTCAGTCGCAAGGTCACATAATCGATCACAAAGTCACATAGTCAGTCGCAAAGTTGCATAGTCAGTTGCATACTTAGTCGCAAAGTTAGTCGCAAAGTCAATCGCATAGTTAGTCGCATAGTTAGGTCACATAGTCAGGTCGCATAGTGAGTCGCAAGGTTGCATAGTGAGTCGTAAATTCACATAGTCAGTCGCAAACTTGCATAGTCAGTCACAAATTCGCATAGTCAGTCGCAAAATCGATCACATAGTCAGTCGCAAAGTCAGTCTCATAATCAGTTGAAAATTCAGTCGCATAGTCAGTCGCAAAGTCAATCGCATAGTTAGTCGCAAAGTCAGTCGCATAGTCAATTACATAGTCAGTCGTAAAGTCGCATAGTTAGTCACAAAGTCACATAGTCAGTTGCAAGGTCGCATAGTCATTCGCAAAGTCACATATTCAGTCGTCACATAGTCAGTCGCAAAGTCGCATAGTCAGTCGCAAAGTCGCAATATTGTGAAATCGCATAGGTTGCAAGATCGCAAAGTCACATAGGTCGAAATTCGCATAGTCAGTCGCAAATTTAGTGGCATAGTCAGTCACAAAGTTGGTCGCATAGTCAGTCACATAGTCAGTCGCAAATTTGGTCGGATAGTCAGTCGCAAAGTCACATAGTCAGTCGGAAGGTCGCAATATCATGAAGTCACATAGGGTGCAAGATCTCAAAGTCACATAGGTCACAAGAACGCAAAGTCGCATAGGTCACAATATTGTAAAGTGACATGGTCGCAAGATCGCAAGTTCGCATAGGTCGGAAGGTCGCATAGGTCGGAAGGTCGCGAAGTCGGAATGTCGCGAAACTCACAAAGTCATGAAGGTCGTGAAGTCACATAGTCGCATAGTCACATAGTCAGTCACAAAGTCACATATTCAGTCACAAAGTCACATTGTCAGTATCAAAGTCGCATAGCAAGTTGCAAAGTCGCATAGTCAGTCACAAGGTTGCAATATCATGAAGTCGCATAGGTTGCAATATCGCAAAGTCCCATAGGTCGCAAGTCGCATAGTCAGTCATAAATTTGCATATTCAGTCGCATAATCACTCGCAAATTCAGTCGCATAGTCAGTCACAAATTCAGTTGCATATTCAGCCACATAGCCGCATAGTCACATAGTCAGTCACAAAGTCACATAGTCAGTCGCAAGGTCGCAATATTGTGAAGTCGCATAGGTTGCAAGATCGCAAAGTCACATAGGTCGCAAGAGCGCAAAGTCACATAGGTCACAAGATTGTAAAGTCGCATAGGTCACAAGATCACAAGGTCTCATAGATCGGAAGGTCACATAGGTCGCAAGGTCGTGAAGGTTGCAAGCTCATAAAAGTCGCAAAGTCGCATAGTCAGTTGCAAGGTCACATAGTCACTCGCAAGATCGCATAGTCAGTCGCAAGGACGCATAGTCAGTTGCAAAGTCACATAGTCAGTCGCAAAGTCAGTTGCATATTCAGACGCAAAGTCACATAGTCAGTCGCATAGTCACATAGTCAGTCGCATAGTCACATAGTCAGTCTCATAGTCGCAAAGTCACATAGTCAGTTGTAAAGTCGCATAGTGAGTCACAAGGTCACAATATCGAGAAGTCGCATAGGTCACATGATCGCTAAGTCACATAGGTAGCAAGATCGCAAAGTCTCATAGGTTGAAAAGTCACATAGTCAGTCACAAGGTTGCATAGTGAGTCACAAGGTCGCATAGCCAGTCGCAAAGTCACATAGTCAGCCACAAAGTCGCATAGTCAGTCGCATAGTTAGTCGCATAGTAAGTCGCAAGGTCACATAGTCAGTCGCAACATCGCATAGTCAGTCACAAATTCACATAGTCAGTTGCGAAGTCAGTCGCATAGTCAGTCGCAAATTCAGTCACATAGTCAATCGCAAAGTTAGTCGCATAGTCAGTCGCAAAGTCAGTCGCATATTCAGTCACATAGTCAGTCGCATAGTCAGTCACATAGTCAGTCGCATATTCAGTCACAAAGTCGCATAGTCAGTCACAAAGTAGCATATTCAGTCACAAAGTTGCATATCAGTTGCAAAGTCGCATAATCAGTCGCAAGGTTGCAATATCGTGAAGTCACATAGTTTGCAAGATCGTAAAGTCCCGTAGGTCGCAAGTCACATAGTCAGTCCTAAATTCACATAGTTAGTCACAAATTTGGTCACAAAGTCAGTCGCATAGTCAGTCACATAGTCAGCCGCAAAGTCGCATGTCAGTCGCAAAAGTCATATAGTCAGTCGTAAGGTCACAATATCATGAAGTCACATACGTTACGAGATCGCAAAATCACATAGGTCGCAAGATCTCAAAGTCGCATAGGTCACAAGATCGCAAAGTTGTATAGGTCGCAAGATCGTAAGTTCGCATAGGTCGCAAGATCGAAGTTCACATAGGTCGCAAGGTCACATAGGTTACAAGGTCGTGAAGTCACAAGGTCACGAAGATCGCAAAGTCGCGAAGCTCGTGAAGTCGCAAAGTCAGTCACAAGGTCGCATAGTCAGTCACAAAATCACATAGATAGTATCATATTTAGTCGCAAATTTAGTCACATAGTCAGTCGCATAGTCAGTCGCAAAGTCAGTGGCATAGTTAGTCGCAAAGTTGCATAGTCGCATAGTCATTTGCATAGTCCTATACTCAGTTGCATAATCGCATAGTCAGTCGCAAAGTCACATAGTCAGTCGCAAATTTGCATAGTGAGTTGCAAGGTCACAATATCGAGAAGTCACATAGGTCGCACGATTGAGAAGTCACATAGGTTGCAAGATCACAAAGTCCCATAGGTCGCAAAGTCGCATAGGTCGCAAAGTCACATATTTAGTCGCAAGGTTGCATAGTCAGTTTCAAACTCACATAGTTAGTCACAAAGTCACATAGTCAGTCGCATACTTAGTTGCAAAGTCAGTCGCATAATCACATAGTCAGTTGCACAGTCAGTTGCATACTTAGTCGCAAATTCAGTCGCATAGTCAGTCACATAGTCACATAGTTAGTCACATAGTCAGTCGCATAGTCACAAAGTCAGTCAAAAATTCATATAGTTAATCGCAAAGCATTAAGGTTGCAAGATCGAGAAGTTGCATAGGTCGCAAGATCGCAAAGTCGCATACATCGCAATATCGCAAAGTCCCACAGGTCGCAAAGTCACATAGGTCGCAAAGTCGCATAACCAGTTGCATAGTCACAAAGTCACATAGTCAGTCACAAAGTCGCATAGTTCGTCGCAAAGTCGCATAGTCAGTCACAAAGTTGCATAGTCAGTCACAAGGTCACAAGATCGCAAAGTCGCATAGGTCACAAGATCTCTAAGTTGCACAGGTCACAAGATCGCGAAGTCGCACAGGTCGCAAATTCGCATAGGTCCCATATCTCGCAAAATCGCATAGGTCGCAAAGTCGCAAAGTTTGCATAGGTCGCATGGTCGAATAGGTCGCAAGGTCGCATAGGTCGCATAAGTCACAAAGCCGCATAGGTCGCATAGGTCACAAAGTCACAAATGTCGCATAGGTTGCACGGTTGCATGGTGACTCGCAAGGTCGCACGGTCAGTTGCAAAGTCTGTCACGATCGCACGGTTACACGGTCAGTCACAAGGTCGCATAGGTTGCAAGGTCGTGAAGTCGCATAGGTCGCAACGTTGCATAGGTCTCATAGGTCGCAAAGTCACATAGGTCGTAAAGTCGCAAAGGTCGTATAGGTTGCAAGGTCACATAGGTCACAAGGTCACATATGTTGCAAAGTCGTATAGATCGCAAAGGTCACACGGTCACACAGTCAGTCACACGATCAGTCGCAAGGTCGCAAAGTCAGTCGCAAAGTTAGTCGTAAAGTCAGTCATGGTCACAAGGTCAGTCACAAAGTCAGTTTCACAGTTAGTCACAAACTCATTTGCATAGTCAGTCACAAAGTCAGTCGCATAGTCAGTCAAAAAGTTGCACAATCAGTCGAAAATTAGCACAGTCATTCGAAACGTCGCACAGTCAGTCGAAAGGTTTCACAGTCAGTCGAAAGGTAGCACTGTCAGTCGAAAGGTCGCACAGTCAGTCGAAAGGTTGCACAGTCAGTCAAAAGGTCGCACCGTCAGTCGAAAGGTCTCATAGTGAGTCACATAGTCGCACAGTTGCACAGTCAGTCGCAAGGTCGCATAGTCGCAAAGGTCACAAGGTCACAAAGTTGCATAGGTTGAAAGTTCATAAAGTCGCATAGGTCAAAAGGTCACAAAGTCGCATAGATTGCATAGGTCGCATAGTTCGCAAAGTCGCAAAGGGCGCATAGCCGCATAGGTCGCATAGTTTCCTAGGTCGCATAGGTAGCCTAGGTTGCAAGAAAACCTTGGTCGAAAGAAAGCCCAAGATTCAAGGGGAGATGGGCCATGGGCAACCAAAGAGTCATCCTGACCGATATGTACATCCTGAAGTGATTTTGTAATGGAACTTTTGGTTTTGGAATTTTGGAGAGACACATTGTTGCTTATTGAATGTATGCCTTTTGATGAATACAAAAAAGTGTTATTGGATCTCACTATTGAATCTAACGGAAGTCTCCTATGTGTTTGTGCTATGAATATGGACCCTTCAAATGATTGAATGCTTTTTCAAGAATTGGTTCACCTTTCTACTTATGTATTCTCTTGTGTTATGAGCTTCCTTACAACACATGGATGGTATATGATGCTCTGACTTTAAAGATATGTTGATGAATTTCTTTGTCGATATTTCCTTTAAATATTTATTGGAATGTCCATAGGTTATAAATGAAATTTTTAGCCATCAAAAATAGTTTCTCATTTGTTAATTGAATGTTTTTATAAGTATGATCTTGGTAAATTTTTGCTAACAATTCTTTTCGTAAGTTTCATGCTTTAAATTACACTTTTCTATTCATCGTATTGTGTTCCATAGGGAATTCGTCGATCACTAACTTGTGTTCATTCAACATACGTTCGTTCTCCTCTTGAGTGAGTCCCCTCCATGTTCGAAAACCATCCTCACCAACTTAATGGAAACAGAGCCTACAACCATATGGGATCCCTAAACCAAATGGTGTAGAGTCTAATTAGGATTCTACACCAAAGAGGTCCCCTTACTATTGGCGATACATTTTCGACCGTCAACAGATCCTTAATATTAAAAATTAAATTCATGACATTGAAATGAGGAGAACTACAATTAGTTGAAGGTACCATGATCTCCACCATTGAAGAAAGTGTTTCTATTGTAAACAATTCCCTAGTTAAGAGGGAGCCTAGAAGCAAGTTTTTGATTAAGGAGAAACTTGGAAACAAGTCCATGATTGAGAGGGAGCTTGGGTACATTCCATTTATAGGTATAGGTGAATTCCTTCATAGGAATAGGAATATCCTCCCTAGTTGAGAAGGAGATATATACACATCATTCTTGTCTTCACTTAAGGAATAAATAATGGAGGATTGGGTAACCATATGGCATCCGATACTCTTTGAGGACGTGGTAGGGAATCCAAGATAAAATTAGTCATGAAGGACCAATATTCTTTGAGATATGGGAATCCAAGATAAGAATGGTCCTGGAAGGCCATACCCCGTGAACACCCAGGTGGGGTATGCTCCTTGAGAGACAATGATGAAGGTGTCTATAAATCATTGGTCTCACCATCATTGTGATATGATCTTGTGGAAATATAGAGTTGTTATTCAAGGCCTTTCTATGTGACAATGTTAGAGGATATGATGCTATACATATGAGTTACCAATCCAACTCCTCTTATGAGAATTTTTCAAATTGAGAATGTCCATGTACCTTGTATATATTATGACTACCTCCCTAGTTAAGAGGGAGTGTTGAAATATGTAACTAGGTTTGGTCTTCATAATGACATATGTAATCATGATTTTTTGTATTTGATGTAATGAGAAAATTAAACTTATTTTTGTTGATCTTGAGGCATGGGATTCATGTTTAAGGAAATTTATTTTTATAGGTCAAGCCCCCATTGAGAGCTTCTAGGTCATCTTCATGTATGAAAGACCCATTTGGGGCATGTTACCTATTGTAAATAAATTTATTTGAGCAATTGTTTGAGTCAAAAGACCCTCCAAGACCTTGTCCGAGAAAATTCCAACCTTCAAAGGTCACATAGTAAGTGTCGCAAAGTCGCATAGTAAGTCGCATAGGTCTTAAAGTCGCATAAGTCACAAAGTTGAAAAGTAATTCACATAGGTCGTAAAGTAAGTCTCAGAGGTTGCAAAGTAGAAAATTAAGTCTCATAGGTCACAAATTAAGTCTCATAGGTCACAAAGTCCCATAGATCACAGAGTCAAAAAAGCCCCATAGGTCACAAGGTCGCATAAGTCGCAGATTCTCATAAGTCCCATAGGTCACAGAGTCGCATAATTCCCATAGGTCACAAGGTTGCATAAATCACAAAGGGTGCAAAGGCTGCACATTTCACATAGTTTGCACAGTCGCGAGGTTGCATAGGTAGAAAAGTAGCATAGGTCACATAGGTCGTAAAGGTAACATAGGTCACATAGTCGCAAGGTTGCATAGGTCGCATAGGTCGCATAGTCAATTCACATAGGTTGAAAGGTTGCGTAGTCACATAGGTCATATAGGTCGCATAAGTCACAGAGTCAAGGTCACAAAGTCACAAGATCACATAGGTCGCAAAGTCCAATAGGTTGCAAAGTCAACCCGCATAGGTCGCAAGTTCGCATAACTTGCATACGTCACAAAGTCACAAGGTCGCAAGGTCACATAGGTTGCAAGGTTGCAAAGTAACAAGGTTGCATAGTAGCAAAGTAGCATAGGCCACAAGGTCGCAAAGGCTGCAAAGGCCGCAAATTCGCAAAGTCTGCAAAGTCGCAAAGGTTGAAAAGTAGCATATGCCACAAATTTGCAAAGTCACATAGGTCACAAAGTAATTCGCATAGGTCACAAGGTCTCATAGGTCACAAAGTAAAGCGGCATAGTCACATAAGTTGTATAGTCACAAAGTAAGTCACATAGGTCACGAGGTCACAAAGTCACAAAGTAAGTCTCATAGGTCACAAAGTCAAGTCGCATAGTCACATAGGTCGCAAGGTCGCATAGGTTGCAAAATCACAAAGTTTCAAAGGATGCAAAGTCACATAGTCGCTAGGACGCAAATGTTGCTAGCTCACAAAGGCCACAAAGTCACATAGGTTGCAAAATAAAAATTTCACATAGGTTGCAAAGTTGCAAAGGTCGCAAGGTCACATATGTCGAAAAGGTCACATATGTCGCAAAGGTCAGAAGGTCGCATATGTCGCAAAGGTCGCAAGGTCACATATGTCGCAAAGGTCGTATATGTCACAAAGTTTGCAAAGTCACATAGGCAGCAAAGTTGCATAGGCTGCAAACTCACATAGTTGCTAGGATGCAAAGGTCGCTAACTCATAAAGGTTGCAAATTCACATAGGTCACAAAATAATAAGTTCACATAGCTCGCATAGTAGCAAAGTCGCAAAGGTCGCAAGGTCACATATGTGGCAAAAGTCGCAAGGTCACATATGTCGCAAGGTCACATTTGTCGCAAAGGTTGCAAGGTCACATAAGTCACAAAGGTTGCATATGTTGCAAGGTCACATAGTCACAAATTTGCAAAAGCCACAAAGTTACAAAGTCACATAGGTTGAAAAGTCACATAGGAGGCTGCAAATGTTGCATAGGTCGAAAATTCGCATAGGTTGGAAATTCACATAGGTCGCAAAGTCACAAAGTCGCATAGGTCACAAGGTCAAATTCGCATAGGTCGAAAACTCACAAAGGTAGCATAGGTCACAAAGTCACAAGGTGATCTAGGTGGATATTGGTGGCCACCCACCTATTCCACTTGGGCCCCCACCATTGTCTCTTTCAGTTTTTCAGTTTTGGCATAACTTACTCTTTTTAGCATTTTTTCGGGTCCTGAACTTCCGGAGCCGTTTTGAGGCCCTAAATGACGTTTTTTGGGCATCGCGCCTGCAATGAATATTATAATTCTGTTCCGAAATGATATTCATGGCGAAATTTGTATTCCTCGGACAGAGATTTCTAATGATGTATCATGTGCGTCAAACGGAGATAGTATGCCAAAGTTACGTCCCTGGGAAGTTGAAACACCAATTTACCCAAACGGGGCCCATAGTTTTGGCGCTTCATCTCCTAGGGTTAGGTTTTTGGGATGTTTAGGGTTCTCCATTGTTTCTCAATAATAAATAAGCCCTCGCGCCTCATTGTAAAGCAGTTCAGAGGTCTGTAGCCACCACATCTCTTCTCAGAGATAGCTACCAGTACCCTAGCTAGTTTTATTTCCATTGTCTGTAAGCAAATTTCGGTTCTTTGATATTAATGAAATGAAGTGTTATTTCCGCTGCATCTCTGTATTTATGGTTATGTGTTTATTCTGTTGCGTTCCTGCATAAATCCGGATCAGTGGTATCAGAGCGGTCTGCCTTTTCTCGATCCTTCTTTGCATGTCCCCAACGAGGTCGGGGTATAAGGAGCTAGGGCTTGATCTGGTGGAACCTTTGCAAGATCAGCCTCGCAAACCTCGACGGACGCCCATGGGGGACGAAAAGAAAGATGAGGGAGCAGGAGATCCTATCAAAATATTGCTCGAGGAGGCCCTCGAAAAACAAAGGAACACAATGATGGATAACTTTGTTCAGATCCTTCAACGGCTGCCCACCGGCGGCGCATCTGCATCCAGTAGCCACTCTGGAGTTGCGACTCCCTTTAAGGTACAAGTAAATTTTTACATTCCCATATTTGAGGGTCAAATAGACGCAGATGCCGTAGATAGATGGTTGAATCTATTAGAAGGATATTTCTCTGTTCATGACTTTTCAGATCGGGAGAAGATTATTTTTGCACTCCTCAAAGCTACCCCCCATGTTAAGGACTGGTGGGAAACCTACTGTGAGAACAAGGACTAGACAGAACCCTCTCTGTTCTCGGCCATACCAACTTGGAATTCTTTCCGAGACGCCGTCAAGGAACAGTACTATCCCGTGGGGAGCTATGAGGACAAGTATATACAATGGACCACGCTGCGACAACAAAGGGATCAAGATGTGCACGAGCTGACGAATCTGTTCCATACCCTGCGCACAAAGTTGGGTATCAAAGATTCAGAGAAACATTTGGTGCTAAAGTATCGCGGTTGTCTGCACAGATACATTCAGGAGGAAATGGAGTTCCTCGACATCTCCTCGCTTGGTACGGCATACCGGTATGCTGCCAAGATTGAGCAGAAATTCAAACAGAAGAAGCGAGACTTTGGATCTACAAATCAAAAGCAAGGAAAAGGTGCTTCCAAACCGCAGAACAAAGGACAGAGCCAAGGCATGGCGGCTAAAGACAACCCGTCAAAGCCACAAGAAAAGAACAACACCGTAAAGCCAAAGAAGGACACGGGAAAGTGGTGTGAGTTCCATAAGAGCTCCAATCACAACACAAGTGAGTGTCGGGCCAAGCAGTCGCTAGTGGCCGAGATGAGGGCTTCTGAGTCAGATGCATGCTCCGACTCCGAATCAGAACCTGAAAAGGGGAATGAAAAAGGGAAACATATTATTGATGCGGAGCCCAATGCCACTGTTGCCACTACAAATATCCAGAAGGAGGAACCAGAAGATCCAGAGGAGGAGGAACGTCTCTTCCACTCCCAGATGTGGGTAAAGGGCTCCCCTGTACAGTTCATTGTCGACAATGGGAGCCAAAAGAACCTCATTTCAGTAGACGCCGTGAAGCGGTTGGGCTTGCCAACCACAGCTCACCCACATCCATACACCATCGGGTGGCTTCACCAAGGACGAGATCTCCGCGTCAGCCAGCAGTGCCGCCTTCCCTATAGCATCAAGCCCTTCACGGATGAGGTATTATGTGGCGTTGCTCCTATTGATGTTTCTGATGTATTATTAGGACAACCATACTTGTGGAAGCGTCATGCTGTGTATGAGTCTCGACCTCGTGCTGTTATTGTTACTTTGGGAGATAAGTTGTACAGGATACCAGAGGTACCACCTCCTGCCGCTATCTCTTTGGTTACTGCAAAACAATGCAGTAAGCTCATTTCCCAAACCAGGAAATTCGTTTTCCTGATGATCCGCCCCCAGGGCAAGAAGAAGACTGTGGCCATGACCTCCAGACGGGGCTCCTCTGCACAACAACAACAAATGGATAAGGTTGTGGAGGAGTACGGAGACATATTCACCTCACCCACAGGGGTTCCTCTGCACTGTCAGGTCAAGCACCCGATTGATCTGACCCCAGGCGTGCCACTACCTAATGGACCAATCTATCGGTGCTCTGTTCTGGAGAATGATGAAATCAAGAGACAGATTCAGGAGTTGTTGCAGAAAGGTCACATCAGACCAAGTTCATCGCCCTGTGGGAGCCCGATCGTGTTGGTACAGAAGAAGGATGGGACATGGAGACTCTGTATTGACTATCGGGCGCTGAACAAGATCACTGTCCGAAATAGGTACCCAATCCCACGGATTGATGACCTTTTGGACCAACTCAAAGGTGCAAAATATTTCAGCAAGATCGACCTGAAGTCTGGGTATCACCAGGTACCAATTGAACCCTCTGATGTGTGGAAGACTGCCTTCAAAGCCAAGGAAGGCCTTTTTGAATGGCTATTCATGCCTTTCGAGTTGACGAATGCTCCCGCAACCTTCATGAGGATGATGGACGACATCTTGCGGCCATTCACCAACTCATTTGTAGTGGTGTACTTGGATGACATTCTGATCTTCAGCAAGACTTGGGAAGAGCACCTTCACCACATCCGAAAAGTCCTCCAAACACTACGACAACACAAGTTGTGTGCCAATTTGGAGAAGTGCATGTTTGGCATGACCCAGGTTCAATATCTGGGATACATTATTGATGAAAGGGGGTGCATGTGGATCCAGCCAAGATCCAAGTCATTCGGGATTGGCCAGCCCCGACTACTATAACAGAGCTTCGCAGCTTTCTGGGTCTTGCTAATTTCTACCGTAGATTTGTGTTGGGATTCTCTCATATCACTTGGCCCTTGAGTCAAGTCACCAAAGGAGGAGCGAGAGCAAAATTCTTTTGGTCGGAACCTCAACAGAAGGGGTTCAAAGAATTGAAAAATCGCCTCTGTTCTGCCCCAGTGCTCACCTTACCAGACTTGCAGCAGCCATTTGAGATCGAGACAGATGCCTCTGACTATGCTATTGGGGCAGTTCTTACTCAACGGGGACATCCAGTGGCATATCACAGTGAGACATTGTCTGAGACAGTTCGCAAGTATCCCACCTATGACAAAGAAATGTATTCCATTGTGCAAGCCTGTCGACAAAGGAAGCATTACATTTTGGGGAAGGAAACAATCATCCACACAGACCACCGGCCCCTGCAGTTCATACAGACACAAGGGAAGTTGCAGAATGATCGCCATCAGAAGTGGTCCACATATCTGCAACAGTTTTATTTGAACATCAAGTACAAGAAGGGTAGCACCAATAATGTTGCAGACTGCCTTAGCCGACCACTGATCGTGGCGCTCACCACCGTGCTCAACTCTTGTGGGCACGAGACTTCTGATTGGACGCTTCTCTATGGGAGTGACCCAGAATTCGGCCACACTTACAAGGCACTCTTGGGGGGTACGAACGTTCCAAATTTTCACCTCCAAGATGCACTTTTATGTCACCTGGGACACCTTTGTGTTCCTTCAAGCGAGCGTGCTAAGATGATATGGGAAGCACACTACAGTCGAGTCGCTCGGAATTTCGGGGTTGAGAAAATAGTAGCAATACTACAAAAGTATTTCTATTGGTTGAACCTTCGAAAGGATGTCGAGAAGCACATCAGATCCTTCACTTCTTGTGCCATTTCCAAATCGACCATCAAGAAGCAAGGCCTATATACTCCACTACCTACCCCTAGCCGACCTTGGGAATCCATCTCCATGGATTACATGTTGGGCTTTCCTTCTACTAAGAATGGAAATGACTGTGTTTTCGTGGTCGTTGACAGATTCTCAAAGATGGCCATTATGGCGGCCTATAAGAAGAATATTAGAGCAGAAGCCATTGTTAAACTCTTCTTTGAACGAGTGTGGGTGCACTTTTGGATCCCACAGTCTATCATATCAGATTGAGATAGCAGGTTCCTAAGCACATTTTGGTCTAGCCTCTGGTCAATGTTGGACACAAAGCTCACCAAGTCCACAACTTTCCATCCCCAAATAGATGGCCAGACAGAGGTCGTCAACAAAATGATTGTACACATTCTGCACATGTACAATTCAAAGAATCCACACACATGGGACGAGAGCCTCCCCTATGTACAACATAGCTATAATCAGGCTCTCCACAGTTCAACTGGCCATAGCCCCTTTCAGGTGGGCTTGGGATTCCAGCCACTATGTCCCATTGACGTAGCCATGCCATTTGCAGTTGCTCAGGCCGATTCAGCTCATGTCCAGTCTGAAGCTGACAAAGCAAGTAAATTCATCGAGCGCATTCAACACATCCACCAATAGGTTCATGATATATTGGATAGAGCCAATGTGAAGTACAAGTAGCGCCATGATCAACACCGGGTGCCACACAACTTCCAGGTGGGCGACAAAGTATGGCTACATTTGCAAAAGGAGCGCCTCACTGGACCCCACCACAAGCTTTGCCCGCTCCGATACGGGCCATACACTATCCCCAAGGCTGTAGGGAATAATGCCTTCAAGCTTAGTATTCCACCATTCCTTGGTCTGCACCCAGTCTTCAATGTGGATCGCCTCCGTCCTTATTTCCCACCTCTACTGGACACCTCGGACATTGCAGAACAACTCAAACCAACAGAGTTAAACCCAGACTGCATGGAACAGGCCACCACAGATTGTATCATGGACATGAAAATCAATAACACTCACCAACAGAAGATCCAACTATATCGGGTTGTCAAAGCTGGCCAACTCTTGCACCAAGGAAAGTGGTTCATGAGGGACCAAGTTCAGCAGAAATTTCCTCATCTCATGGAGGAACTTAACGCAATAAGTACCATTGCTTCCTAAGGGGGGAGGAATGATCCAGGTGGATATTGGTGTCCACCCACCTATTCCACTTGGGCCCCCACCATTGTCTCTTTTAGTTTTTCAGTTTTTGCATAACTTCCTATTTTTAGCAGTTTTTCGGGTCCTGAACTTCCAGAGCTGTTTTGAGGCCCTAAACGACATTTTTTGGGCATCACGACTCTAACTAATATCATTCTATTTCAGAATTATATTTTTGGTGAAAGTTGTATTCCTCGGATAGATCTTTCTAATGATGTATCACGTGCATCAAACGAAGATAGTATGCCAAAGTTACGTCCCTGGGAAGTTGAAACACCAATTTACCCAAACGGGGCCCATAGTTTTGGCGCTTCATCTCCTAGGGTTAGATTTTTGGATTTTTATGGTTCTCCATTGTTTCTTAATAATAAATAAGCCATCGAGCCTCATTGTAACTAAGTTCAGAGGCCTTTAGCTACCACATCTCTTCTCAGAGATAGCTACCAGTGCCCTAGCTAGTTTTATTTCCATTCTGTCTGTAAGAAAATTTCAGTTCTTTAATATTAATGAAATGAAGTGTTATTTCCTTTGCATATTTGTATTTATGGTTATATGTTTATTCTGTTGTGTTCCTGCATAAATACATATCACAAGGTAAGTTGCATTGGTCATAAGGTCGCAAAGTAAGTCGCATAGGTCAAAAAATAAATCGCATATGTCGCAAAGTCGCATAAATCACATAGGTTGCAAAGTCGCATAGATCAAAAATTAGCATAGGTTGAAAAGTAGCATAGATCGTAAAGTCAGATAAGTCACATAGGTCAAAAATTCACATTAGTCGCAAAGTCACATAAGTCACATAGGTCAAAATGTAGCATAGGTCGCAAAGTCACATAGCTCGCAAAGTAGCATAGGTCTAAAAGTAGCATAGGTCGCATAGGTCAAAAAGTAGCATAAGTCGAAAAGTAGCATAGGTAGAAAAGTAGCATAGGTCAAAAAAATAACATAGGTCACAAATTAGGTTGTAGCATAGGTCAAAAAATAGCTTAGGTTGCAAAGTAGCAAATTAAGTCGCATAGGTTACCAGGTCACAAATTCACAACGTAAGTTGCATAGGTCGTAAAGTAAGTAGCATAGGTTGAAAAGTAACATAGGTTGCAAAGTAAGTCGCATAAGTCGCAAAGTAGCATAGGTCGCAAAGTATCATAGGTTGAAAAGTATCGTAGGTCAAAAAGTTGCATAGGTCAAAAAGTCGCATAGGTCGCAAAGTCGCATACGTTGCAAAGTAGCATAAGTCAGAAAATAACATAGGCCAAAAAGTAAGTCGCATAGGTCGCAAGGTTGCAAATTAAGTCACATAGATTGCAAGGTCACAAAGTAAGTCGCATAGGTTGCAAAGTCGCATAGGTCGCAAGGCCACAAAGTTGCATAGGCCACAGGGCCACATAGGTCTCATAGTCACATAGGTCGCAACGCCACAAATTCACATAGGACACAGGGCCACATAGGTCTCATAATCGCATAGGTCGCATAGCTGCAAAGGTTGCATAGTCACAAAGGTCACATATGTCGAAAAGTAGCATAGGTTTCAAAGTCACAAAGGTCACATAAGTCGCATAGTCGCATAGGTCACAATGTCGTATAGTTCGCAAAGTTACAAAGTCACATAGGTTGCAAGGTCCCAAAGGTCGCAAAGTCACAAAGTAAGTCGCATAAGCCAGAAGGTCGCAAAGTCGCAAAGTAAGTCACATAGGTCACAAAGTAAGTTTTAAAGGTCGCAAAGTAACTCACATAAGTCACATAGGTCACAAAGTCACATAAGTCACATAGGTCCCAAATTCACAAAATTTTCATAGGTCGAAAAGTAGCATAGGTTGAAGAATAACATAGGCTGAAGAATAACATAGGTCACAAAGTAAGTCACAAGGTAGCATAGGTAGCAAGGTCGCATAGGTGGAAAGGTCACATAGGTGGCAAAGGTTGCAAAGTAGAATAGGTCTCAAAGGCCGCATAGGTCGCAAAGTTGCAAAGTTCACATAGGCCTCAAAGTCGCAAAGTCACATAGGCACAAAGTAGCAAAGTCACAAAGTCGCAAATTCGCATAAGTCACCAAGTCGCAAAGGACACCAAGTAGCAAAGGTCGCCAAGTCGTAAAGTCACATAAGTTGCAAAGTCCCATAGGTTGCAAAGTCACATAGGTCACAAAGTCACATATGTAGCCTAGGTTGCAAGCAACCCTTGGTCACAAGAAATCCCAATAGTCGAGGGGAGACCAAAGGCCAGATGCAACCCAAAAGTCATCTCGACCTATATTTACATCCTTAAGTGATTTTTTAATGGACTTTTTTGGTTTTGGAATTTTGGAGAGACACATTGGTTCTTATTAAATGTATGTCTTTTGATGAATAAAAAGAAGTGTTATTGGATCTCACTATTGAATCTGACGGAAGTCTCCTACATGGTTGTGCTATGAATATGTTCCCTTCAAATGAATGAATGATTTTTCAAGTATTGGTGCACCTTTATACTCACGTATTATTTTTTGTTATGAACTTCCTTACAACACATGGATGGTATATGATTCTCTGACTTTAAAGATATGTTGATGAATTATTTTTTTGATATTTTATTTAAATATTTATTGGGATGTGCATAGGTTATAAATGAAATTCTTATCCATCACAAAATTTTTCTCGTTTGTTAGGATTGTACACCGGGGAGGTCCCCTTACTATTGGAGATACATTTTCGACAGTGAATAGATCCTTAATAGTAAAAATGAAATTCATGACATCGAATGGAGGGGAACTAAAATAAGTCGAAGGTCCCATGATAGCCACCAATTAAGAAAGTGTTGTTGTTGGAAATAGGTCCCTAGTTAAGAGGGAGCCTAGAAGCAAGTTTCTGATTAAGGAGAAACTTGGAAACAAGTCCCTGATTGAGAGGGATCTTGGGTACATTCCTTTTATAGGAATGGGTACATTCCTTCATAGGAATAGGAATATCCTCCCTAGTTAAGAGGGATAGGTATACACATCATTATTTTCTTCACTTAGGAATAAAGAATAGAGGATTGGGTAACCATTTGGCATCCGATACTCTTTGAGGACATGGTAGGGAATCCAAGATAAGAATAGTCGTGAAGGACCAATATTCTTTGAGAGCTTGGAATCCAAGATAAGAGTAGTCGTAAAGGGCTGATATGCTTTGAGAGCTGGGAATCCAAGCTAAGAAAAGTCCTTGAAGGACATACCCTGTGAACACACACGTGGGGTATGTTCCTTGAGAGACAATGATGAAGTTGTCTATAAATAATTGGTCTCGCTATCATTGTGCTATGATCTTGTGGAAAGATAGATTTGTTAGTCAAGGCCTTGTTATGTGACAAACGGTAGATGATATGATGCTATATAGATGAGTTACTAATCCAAATCCTCTTATGAGAATTTTTCAGATTGAGAATGTCCAAGTACTTGTATGGATTATGAATACCTCCCTAGTTAAGAGGGAGTGTTGAAATATGTAACTAGGTTCAGTCTTCATAATGACATATGTAATCATGATATTTTTTTATTTTATGTGTTAGGGTCTCGTGATTTGGCAGATTGGCTAAACCAAATGACAAGGTAAAATCAGACCAGTCTTTGGAGTCCTAGGACCTAGCCTTCCTGGATTCAGAGAGGGCTCTCTCTATTATGCGAAGGATTTGAACTTGCTCGCTTTGGATGATTGATTTTAGGCTAGTTGTTAAGTGAAATTTGTTTGTTTGTTTTGGGTTGGGGTAAGATGACTAAGTAGGATAGGTGGAATGAGAGATTATCAAATCAATAGGGCTATGGGGTCATATGAAGTCAAGGGTGTATAAATGATAAAACGGAGTGTATTTCAGGGCCAAATTAGCAAGGTTAATGGATCCTTTAGGTGATGTATGAGGTGTAATGAACATTAAGTTTGGGAAAAACTTTAAATAGGAAGGGCATACCATAAATCATATTTATAAGCTAGCATAATAACCATAGGAAAGCTTCAAGATAGGGTTCTGAAAACTTTAAATAGGAAGGGTATACCATAAATCATATTTATAAGCTAGCATAATAACCATTCATGAAACAAAACAAGTTTTAGTGGGCCTAAGGAGCAGTTAAGAATTCCTTAAGATGACTAAAAGATGAAAACATCAAAGCTATAGCAAACATGAGGTTTGAGGTGCTTCCATGAGCATGTATCAACCTATACTTTTCTAATTTATTGAAACCAAGAATACTGAAACAAAATGAGGACAATAAAACATTAACAAGTTAGGAAAAAATCACCATTCGCCAAGCTATGGAATCCTGCAAATAAGCTTCTCCAACATGAAGCCAAACAAGCCATTCATCCACTTCATAAAACCAATTTCTTCTCCAAGCTCATAAAACTATGTATTTCTCTTAAACACATCAAGTACCAATGTTTACAATGAATCCTCATGCATTATATAACAAAGAAGGAGAGGAGAGCCTACTAGAACATCTAGAAGCCTATTGGCCAAAAGAAAATATCCTAACTTGTCCCCAAGGCACGAAAATATCCTACTAATATATTTTCCAGCCAAAAATAGTAATTATATTGACTTTTAGGCCCTCAAAATCATGAGAAAACTCACGAAGCACACATTTTTATCATTCATCCACAGGAGCGTAGCACATTGTGTCAAACAGTGAAAAAATGCCAGGTGCGTAGCGCAGAAATAGGCCCTTTTGCAACAGTCTTTTGGAGGTCTTCCTGACACTGGATTTGGCTCCGTGATGGCTGATTGGAAAGCCTAATGAGTATAATTTCAAAAAAATTCTGATTTGTGATGATTTTATTCCATTTACCTGCTCAAAAATAAAATCTCACAACACTTCTCTATGCGTAACACTTGGTCTGAAAAGGAGGCAGAAAGGTCAATGTTTTTGTTGTTTTTTTCCCTTTTGAGGGGGTAAAAATGCTCCAAATGATATGAAAATTGGTGAGTAGACTTTTGGTGATGTGAAAAATCCAAAAATGTAAAATTTGAGAGCTAAGGATGCACCAATTTTTTGTGTAGCGCCTAGGGTGTTGCGCTGCTAGGGGTCAAAATTTGGAAAAAAACAAAAAGTTATCCAATTTGCCTCAAAATTTTTTGAGAGACCCCTCAAGAGGTTTTGGACACTTGTTGAGAAGCCTCAGCCAATAATCCAAGGCTATTATTCTCTTTGGCTCTTTTTAGGTCTTCTAGTTCAATGAGGGCCTTCTTTAGCTTGGCACTAGTAAGCATGCTTTTCCTTGCATAATATTTGGTCATTTTCTTTTTTAGGGCAAGGCCCCTCTTGACCTCCTTGAAATGCTTATATTCCTCTTTGTAATAGTGGATGACACTTTGAGCTATATCAAAGTCCCTTTTTCCATTCCTGAAGTTTTGCATCTTTTTCCAAGAGGAGCAACCTAGTTTTGATCTCTCGGTCCTCATTTTCACTGTCTAGATCAATGAATTGAGGCCCTTGAGAAGTCTTCTTGATCCTTTTGCTCCTTCTTACCTGTACCTTCTGCTCACCTTTGTCCATATTTCCCTTTCCTTTGTCTTGATGCTTGATTGCTGGAGGAGATATGGCCTTTTTCCTTTTTGAGGCAGCAAACACATCTCTTCTGCCTCTATGATAGGTGCATGTGAGAGGACTGATGATGGTGTTTTTACCTTTGGAGGTGCCACAAGCTTTTTCATCTTTTTCATGGCTTTCATGAGTCACTTGATGATCCACAGGGTTACTGATTTCTTGACCTTTGACCTCATCATCATCCTTTATTTTCTCACTATTTTCTTCACTGTCATATTGACTCTCAAACTGACCACTACCTTCTTCACCTACCTCATTTTGGCTATGCCCTTCACTGAAGTCTTCTTCTCTGTCATTTTCTATATTTATTTCAGCCCTTTGTCACTGTTATTGGTTTCACTATCATGCTCAAATTCATCATTTCTTTTCTTATTATCTTCATTACCTTCATATGCCTCCTCCCCACTATCTTCATATGTGTGTTTAGTGTCATCCTCTTCTTCATTAGACCCACTTTTTTTACCCTTTTTCTCATCATGGGGCTCACTGATTTCAACTTTTTTTTTTGCTCACTGTTTTCCTCTTGAGAAGCTACCTTTTCTTGATCATCATTACTCTGTTTTTATTCTTATTTGAACTTTGTTTCTATCCCATAATCTTCATTATTATCACCACTTTCTTCATTATTGTTATCACTTTCTTTTTTGGTGTGGCTATTATCACTTTCCTGCTAACTACTGTCCTCTCCTTCATCTTCTTCATCTTCCTTAGTTTCTAACTCATTTCCTTCTTCTTTGTTTTCTTCATCTTCCTTAGTTTCTAACTCATTGCCTTCTTCTTCATTATTGTCATCTGTTTTCTCTTCATTAGAGCCACTATCAGCTTCTTCACTTGTTACATTAGGAGAAGAGATAGGAGGTGAATTTCTTTGTGTAGAAGGCATAGGCAGAGATGATGGAGGAGTGGAGGTTAGATTCAGCTGAATGAAGGCTTGGGGGTTTGTAAACACATTATGTGAGATGAAGACTTCCCAAGGGATTCCTCGCTACTCCAACTAATGTAAGACAATAATTTTGATCAAGGAATGCTGGAAAAGGATCGGAATTTGGTAGTCATAGCTTCTTTTCTTGAAAAGTGAGGCCATCTTGTCAATGCTTCGGAAAAGGTAGTATGGTAGGTTCATCATTTTTACTTTGTTGAAGTGCATTAGTAACCTTATATGATATGAGTAAATCCTAGAGTATCTCCCCTCATAGGTGAAATATCTGATAATTTGCTTCATCAATGAGGTAGACCTCTCTAGCAAGTGGGAAAAAGGGAAAACAGCCTTGCAGCCTTGTTGACAGCTTGGTTTTAGGTAGGGTTCATAATAGCTCAACTCCAACTTCTTTTGTTTAAACCATATCTCACCGATGTCTGGTATACCTGTTGCTTTGGAAATGGATTCATATGAGAGTCCAAATTTCACTCTGGTAAGGTTAACTTGGTGATTTTGTAAGCCAATGACAACAAATATAGTCAAGTCAGAGTGGGTTTTGACTTGCTTGACCTTTTCACAAAATTGATAACACCCAACATCCTGAAAGTATGAAAGGATCATGGGAGAGGAGGTAATTTTAATGGTGTCTAAGGGCTCAAACCTATTGGCCCATCCTCCCTTGTGCTTAGGCTTGTTAGGTCTTTGACTTTCATCACTACTGGTGTGAATATCTGCTCCAAATATGGTGACTGGTTCTTTATCACAAAAGGATTTTTAAAATTTGTTTTAGGGCCTTTGGGTCAAAAGGCTATAATGAGTGAGGTGATTGTTGAATTTTTCAAATGGGGGCCAAGATGAAAATTTCTAGGAGTGCACTCAGTTTTTTAGAGGTTTTTTTGGTGTCACTTAGTCTCCTCTAGCACATAGAATAGTTCTCTCCTTTGCAAACCCTAACCAAAGATATTTAAAACTGATTTCTTATGCAGCCTAGGGTTTGTTTTAATTAGGCCTTTAAATATCTCTTCGCTTAGGAAAATGAAAGCTTTGGAGGCAAGAAAATAAAACACCAACCTTGTGTCTTGAATTTTGCAGAAGTTTTGAAGGTGAAAAATCGAATTTTTGACTCCTTTTAGCAAATTTAGACAAACTCTATATGTGCGTAACATCGGTGCGTAGCGCTGGGTTAGCTTGGGCCAAAGATGGGCCAGTTGGGCCTTCAGCAGTGTACTGCCAGTGCGTAACAGGCCGGAGATGGGCCAGTCAGGCCTTCAAGAGTGTAGTGTCAGTGCATAACAAGAAGGAGATGGGCTGGTCAGGCCTTTAGGAGTGTAGCACCAGTGCGTAACAGGCCGGAGATGGGAACCCTGCTATGTATGTGCGTAACACTGGTCCAGGTGCATAGCACTAGGCTCTAGGTGTGCAACACTGTGTTAAATAAAACTGTGGCTGCCTCTCATGTGCGTAGCACCGAAGGCCAGGTGTGTAGCGCCTGCAGACTTCTTTAGATTTTTCTCAAAACCCTCCAAAACTCTCTCTCAACGGCATTCCTTTACTTGGAGATGAAAAATGATGTGGGGAAATACCCAAAAAGGCCTTTATAACCCCTTTTAAAAATAAATTTGAAGCCAAAACCCACTTTTGTAATGTTCATTTCTTATTTACTTTTTCTCACTATGTCTTTGACTGTTTTGGTGTTGCAGGTGGCATATTTTATTGAAACAATTGCTTTTCTTCATTGCTGGAGGCCTCTTAACGCTCTTTTAAATTGACACCCTACCTGAAGACACCAATCCTATGCCTCTCAACCCTTTTTGGAAAAAGAACCTATTGTTGACTTTAACACTTATAAACAACAAACGCATCCCTTTTTGGTATTTCTCCTTTTGACCGATATTCTGTGTTTGAAAAATTATTTCCTTTGACCTTGAAACCATCTGTTGTGATGAAGGAGGTTTCTTTGTCACTATTTTTACCATCTTTGTATATCTTCCCAAGCTTCTGAGTCTTTAGGGATGTTTAGAAAAAGGCAAACATGGTTGTCTCCTAAGTTCTCAAATAGACACTTATCAAACTCACTTATTTATGTCTAAAAGCCTTCAATGATCATTTGAAGGGGTTTAGGGGTTCTTTGCCTTTGTAACCTTAGCATTGCTCTTTTTTCTTGGTCAAAACAGCCATGAATCTTGATTCCCATTAAACACATACTTGATGTTTTATTCTTGTTATGAATGGTCCTCTTATGATGATCCTCCTCTTTTACCTTACCTCATGGCTAGTCTGATAACGTTTTGGTCCTTTTTGCAGGAATATAGGCAAAGGGAAGTTGGTCCTCTACTAGTTTCATGCTTGGGGCCAAACAACCTTTAATGATATTTTTGATTGATGTACAATGTTGCTTATGTGCCAGTGTCTTTCAGGACTTGCATGGACCTTTTGATGGGAAACACTTCATAAAAATCTCTCATGAGATCATGATCTTCCTTGTAAACTTAAGCCTGTTTGTATCTTACCACCTGTTTTGGATGCCTTTATAAGTTTTTTAGGCCTTTTTCTTTGGCTCTGTTTCTTCTATTGAACATTTACAAAACATTCCTACAAAAACTCTTGGACATGGTAAATTGCTCCTTTGCAGGCTTACTGCTTGACCAAGAGGGTATCTTTGGAGGACTTTGATATTCTTTGGACAATGATAAGCTTCAATCCTATGTTCTCTTGACTTCACCTTTGAATATCAGTGGAAAAAGTGAATTTAGAACCATGATAGTGCATAACCTAGGTGACCGTATTTGACTTATTGTAATGTCCTTGGAATAGGTTTTTTGACTGAAAACTTGAATCGCGGTTTGGATGAGGAGATGGGGTTTTTGACACTCTATTATGCACTATCATCCTAGACAGCTAGAAAACTTTGTTTAATTTAGAGGGCTTTTAGAAAGGGATTTTTGAAATCACCATTTCTTGAGGTGCTTGATGAGTAGGGGAAAATTTTTGGCTTACTTGGCGAAACAAGGTGTGAAAGTAGGGCTTAGGCAAATGGAGATAGAGTGTTATAGGTAGAGGTGGAAAACATAGTGAGAGTGAGGGACATAGGTCTTGTCTGGGCGATATATTGGCCATGATTTGACAGGGAATTAGGATAGTAAGAAATTTCTCTTTGAAGAGATTTCTAGAACTCACATGATCCTTGAATTTTGTTTCTAGAAATCTAGGACAAAGCATTTAGTCATCTAAACAGGTAAAAGTTACTGATGACTAACATGATGTAATGAGAAAATTATTTTTTTTTTTGTTTATCTTGAGGCATGGATTTATACTCAAGGAAATTTGTTTTTACAGTTCAAGCTCCCATTGAGAGCTTCTAGGTCATTGTCATGTATGAAAGACCCATTTGGGGCATGTTACATATTGTAGAGAAATTTATTTGAGTCATTTTTTGAGTCAAAATACCCTCCAAGACCTTGTTCGGGAGCAATTCAACCTTCAAAAGAAGTAATCAACCTACACAAGATGACATGTTGGCCTAGGTTGAAGAGAAGATGGCCTAATAACATGGCGTAAAGCCTATGTAAAGGAGGACTCGACCTCACTTAAGGAGGTATCAATCAAGCATCTACAAAGAAGAAATAAGTGTGATATAAGAAGGACGAAAGCCTCTTAAGCAACTAAGAGAAGTAGAAGAAGATTGTAAGTTTCTAGTATTGTTTTTGGGTCCCTCCACTAACACGTGTGAATCCAACTAGGGTTTCTGCAGTAGGGTTATATTAGACTTTAAAGGAGCTGAGATCAGGTTCAAAACATAAGAATAATTACTAGCCAAAGTCATAAGGAGAAGAGTGCATGACAAGCGAAGAAGAGAAGACACACCAATTTTCCCCAATCCACTCACACATGCAAGATTTTTGTGATTGCAGGAAAATTGAAAATTCCAGGCATGTAATAAGAAGATTAAAATTGAAGAGAACTCAAAATCAATAGTGTAGTAGTTAGTTTGACTAGTGTTGACTTAGAAGGAAGAAGAGTTTTTCAAGGAAGAATTATGACATGGTCTTGGAGAGGTTCTTTGTCACGGGTCTAGGTCTTAGAATTCGTAAATTGAAGATTCTATAAGAAGAAATATGTCAGTTTTCTTCTCAATATTAGAGAGGTTTTGGCCCTGGCTAATTTCCTGTCCTTTGTCTCCTTGTTCTTTATGTTTTGGTAGATATTTGATGAAGAAAAACAATATTAATCAAGCTAAAGAAGAACATAATTAAGGAAAGCTAAAGAAGAACCTAAGTAAGAAAAGTAAAAATTCTTCACAAGAAGTTATCAAGTAAGAGAAATCCCCTCACTTATATGCCCTAGATTTCTCAACAGAAAGTTCAAAAGTGGTTGAGGAATGTCAAAAAAATTTGGACATATTTTTGTTTGTGGTTAAGGAATGTCAAAAACATTTGGACATATTTTTTTTTGTAGAAAGGGTTCTGGAAGAAATGAATAGATTAGAGTCATGTTTTGGAGAAGTGGTTGTCTCTCACCATCTATCTTTATTGTTACAAATTGAAAATAATGGTCAATTTTCTTTTAGTCCTTTAAAATTTAACCATACTTGACTGGAAGAACAAGGGCTCAACAACTGATCTGAAATCAATTGGAGGAAATATGATCCAAATATAGTAGACTCAATGTTTCAGTTTTCAAAAATATTGAAAAAAAATCAAGGGACCACTAGAATGGGAAAAAAGAAAGCTCGAAAGCATATGGTAGAGACAAAGGAACAAATTAAAATATTTATAATATTTAATAAATAAGGTATCTTGTCAAAATTCTCAAAATTAAAATATTTCTAATATTTAATAAATAATTCATATTGTCAAAATCTAAGAAAACTAAGTGGAAGAAGATTGAAAAAACAACAATCAATTGGTGGGAAAATAAAGAATCGACATGAAGGTTAAAAAAAAATGATATATAGTAGGAAAAAGGTGATGATAATGCATTTTTTTCAAAAATATCTCAAGCATAGAAATAATATCAACACAATATAGGAAATTAAAAGGAATGTTGGTTTTAACGTTAGAAATTCCAGGAAATTAGATAAGAAAATGTAAATCATTTCAAAACCTTATACTTGGTAAAGGGTGATGAAAATACAAAAATATTCCAAAATTCTGAAAAATCCAAAAAAGAGATATCAACACAATATAAGAAACTAAAAAGAATAATGGTTTAACTGTTAGAAAATTTCAAGAAATTACACAAGAAGGTATAAATCATTCAAATCATTATTTCTAGAGCCATAACATAGAAGATATTTTGAACGTAGCCTCCTACTTTCCTAGAATGATAGATGAGTAGCAAAACAAGAACTTCGAAGTAGAGGTAACAAAAGAAGAGTTAAAATATGTTCTACAACCCTTTAAGAAAGAAAAGTTCATATCTAGAAGGGTGGAGAAAAAAAAAATATTAGGGATTTTATGATTTCGTGAAGGATGATTTATTGAGGTAATTCAAGAATCATTGAGGTAATTCAAGAATCGATAATTTTTGGGAAAGCCTTAGGGAATTTGAATGCTACATTCATAGCTTTGATATAGAAGAAAAATGATCCAAAACATTTTATGCTTACAAGCCTATATCAACATTTAATTTTGTATATAGAATAATCACAAAAATCTTGGCAAACATGGTCAAAGGAGTTATATACAAAATCAGTTTGAAAGAATAATTTTGGATCTTACATAACACACAACCTTATGATGTTGTGGGGACAACTCAAGAAGGACCACTTATTAAAAAACACCCTGCAATGGTTGTGAAAATTGACCTCACCAAGGTTTTTGATGAAGTTCACTAGATGTATATTGAGCTGATTCTACTTCAGTTAGGAATGGGAATTTAGGTGGTGAATTGGGTCATGGGATTCACATCTTCATATTCATTTGCAGTATTGATCAATAATCAACCCCTGGATTGTTTTATGTTATACGCAGCTTAAGAAAATGTTTTATAATGTCACCCTCTCTCTTCCTTTTGGTTGAAAACAACTTCAATAGGATAATAATCACTTGCAAGAGAGAATGTTTTATAAAAGGGATAAAAATGGGGAATTTTTTATCTTTGGCACACCTTTCACTTGTAGAAGATAGTCATTCGGTTTGGGACAGGGGTTGATAAGGTAATTGGAAAGTAGGAATTTTCTATATTTGGTACACTTGTCACTTATAGAATATAGTCATTCCATTCGATATAGGGATCCATAAGGTAATTGGAAAGTACAAGGATATCCTAAACATATACAACAAAGAAATATGAATGAAGGTGAATGCTTAGAAGTATTTTGTCTGACTTGGAGAAGAAAGGGAAAGACAATGTAAACACATCCTTCCACATAGTTTTGTTCCTATGATGATGGAGTAAAATATTTAGAGTTTTATTTAAAACCTAATAATTACAAGTTTAGACAATAGCTTTGGTCATATGATAAAACAGAGAGGAGATTTAAAAACTAATGGTACAAGCGGTTGTGAAGGGAAGGGGGGCTAAATTCAATGAAATCAATATTAGAGGGGATACTTGCACATTGGTTATCTATAGCACATAGTCCTAACGAGGTTCTAGAGTAGATAAGGAAAAAGTGATTAGTGGAATCAATATTTTAGGGGATACTTTCACATTGGTTATCTATAGTCTATATTCCTAACGAAGTTCTATAGTAGATAAGGAAAAAGTGTTTTAGATTCCTTTTGGAATAAAAAGATATCTATCTCCACTATAAAATGGAAGATTTGACCAGGAAAAAAGATGATTCAAGATGGGGTCTAAAAAACATGCACTTGTTTAGAATGGCCTTAGAAGTAATGGATATTGATGCATAATGAAGGTCTACCTGGAAAAATGATGATAGACGAATAATTGGTACTAGGGTCAATAGAGGATCGGATTAGAAGACAAACAAAGGAATTTGAAGGAGCTTCAATTTCCTAAAAGGCATTGGTCATCTCCCTTGATATGAAAATCACCACTATGGAATTTAGGGAAAGGGAATAAGCCTCGAAATTAGAGATTATCGGGATGCCCAAATTTTTGTTCATGCCAACAGACTTTCTAATCAACACTCTTCACATCAAGAAGATGTTTTTTTGGTAGATGTAGGTAAATCAAGGATCTCATGCCTTATGAAATCAAGGTTGGAAATTTGATCTTCAACCAAGTCTTCAAGGAGAATTCGCTGCAAAATGGAAGTAATACTTATATGGTCTCAAATAAGGTGAACTAAAGCTTGAGGATGATAATATCAAAAGTAAATCAACTACAAATTGTATGTTTTGGTAGATGTATGTAAATCAAGGACATCATGCCTTATGAAATCAAGGTTGGAAATTTGATATTCAACCAAGTCTTAGGAGAATTAGCTGGAAAATGGAAGTAGTACTTATATGGTCTCAAACAAGGTGAACTAAAACTTGAGGATGATAATATCAAAAGTAAATCAACCAGAAATTTTATAGCCTAAAAGTAGTACTTATATTGGACCAAACATAGTGAATTGAAAATTGAGGCCAAGAATATGTTCAAAATATAAATCAACAAGAAATTTTATAGCTCAATTGGGCTATGAGGTGGAAAAGGTTATGTTGGTCAAAGATAGTATGTAAGCTAAGCTATCCATTTTAATCCAAAGTCTTCTTTCAATTGGCACCCCCCAATAATATCAAAAGTAAATCAACTAGAAATTTTATAGGCTGAAAGTAGTACTTATATAGTCTCAAACATAGTGAATTGAAACTTAAGGATGAGAATATGTTCAAAATATAAATCAACAAGAAATTTTCTAGCTCAATTGGGCTATGAGGTAGAAAAGGTTGTGTTGGTCGAAGATAGTGTTAGCCACCTATAATATTTTTTTATACCAAAAGGTGGCTAAAAGCTTTGGGAGCCTCCAAGGAACAAATTTTATCACTAAAAGTTGTTGGCTCTTGAAGTCTCTATAAGGCCTCCAGCCTTTTCCCTCTGTCCATATCCCATACTACTGTTTATGTCCAAAAACCTCAGAAACCCTGCTGATTTCCAAGTTAAATACTGCTGCAAAGGACCCCTTCTCCCTTTTTCTTCTCCTCACAACTAACTCAGTTCCTTTTTCTCCATTTCCCATGGAAATCCTTCATTCCCGCATTTCTTCTATTTTCCCTCATCAAAATTTATTTCCTAAGGTCTAAGACTCTTTCTTAGCCTTACCGGAACCTTCATTTCCCTTTAAACAGCCACATAAAACACATTTTTTCTATACGCTGGACTTAAGCCCCTCAGGCTAAGCCCTCTACCCCTTCTTCCTCCACGCGCCTGAGCGCCTGAACCAAATGCTATAACCCTCAGGCGCTTATCCATTTTTCTCCTCCCGAAGCACCAACAACCTTTGTAATTCATGAAAATCGGGCTTAAATCAATTTCCAAAGTCTCCGCCCATATAAATCGATGGAATAATCTTGACCGTTGATATGCTCCACAGATCGGACGGCACAACATGCGACTTATCGTGTGGACCCCCCCAACCATATGTCACCTCTCGAAACCGCTCGGTTTTTCCGCACCGCCCTCGTGCGAAGGATGGTTTTCCCCGGTTGTCCAACGATTCCATACACTGGCTGCCACGCATCCTCTATACTATTCGAAAAACCACTGCTTAACCCCTTCCCCTGCACATTATCTTCTGGACCAGGTCTCCCAGCGGAATCTATCTTAGCCGTCCGATTGGAGCCCCCGCATCCAACGGCTTCCGTTCATTAAAGTCGCCCACCCTTTAACCAAGTTGCATGTGATTTATCCGGCCCTCGCCGCAACCGAGAATCCATCTCCGCCATCGATCTTTGCAGATCAACGTTCCACATTCAATTTCCTGATTCCATTACACAGTCAACACATCTCCGCCGCTGAATTTTCCACTCACCCCCGACTGTTGATCACCACGCGATCAACGGCTTCGATCGCCCCACTCCCCCGCACACCTTCCGATGCAGATTTCCATATAAACACAGGATTTTATAATTTTGTTTGTATTTTGCAGGTTTAAGGTTTTTTCCGCCATGTTTGAAGAAGACTCGAAGGACAAGGGTGACGATTCTCGTTCTTTCGATTTGTCAAAGAAGATTGACTGCAGGGTGTAGAACTATGTTGACAACAAGTTTTCATGAGCCTTTGTTAGCATGTGCCCCTGTAAAACTTGGAAAATATGAAGAAATCGCAATGAACGAGTATCAGATTGCAGAGAGCAGAAATGGTCAGAGTAGAGATTTAGTGGACAAATCGGCGGGGATTACGGCTAAGACAATTATCAAAAGCCTAATCCCCAGCCTAAAACACAGTTTGAAAGGAAAACCTAAAAAGTGTTTATCAGAAAAGATGCCTCCACTACCATATCTGAGGCAAATTGATTCCTCAACCACCACAGCACCACATTTGCCTCAAAACACTCAATTAGGAGCCGAATTTATGGAGCAGGATCAGATATTTTTCCTCGAAACAGCCAAAGAAGTTACTTCTGCCATGGAATTTATTGATAGATGTCCGCAGAGTAACCCTAATTGTACACAGATCCTCAAAAGGTCAACAAGGCTCCCAACGAGCTAAAATCATAAGTGTAAATCACTTAATACAGTCGAACACCTGTACAGTTTCTTCATTGAGCCCCTCAAAGGCCAATAATACATTAATGCCTGTATTAATTGATTTTGAGATCTTTTATCAGATCCCACCTCCTCATTCTTCTATAAATACTTCATTAGAAGATGAGTGAGGGGTTGGTTGGTTGCAGAACTTTGAAATACACTTGAGCTGGAGACTTCTAGTTGTACATAGTGTTCGCTGGCCCTTGAAGCTCTATTTGTGCTAGAGTAGTTAGGTTGAATAGTGAATATGATTGCTGAAATGAAACATTGGACCTAAATATTGTAACTGGTTTGACATCAATATAAAAGTTTTTTCTTGGGATCCTGGTCTATATCACCAGTGAAGTGTTTCTTTCTTTGTTAAATCGTTTTCCTTCTATGTATTTCATATTGTTCATATTCTGCTGTAAAGAAAAGTTTAAACAGGGTTAGGATCTACTGTATATCAGTAACCTTCTCTGGCTGAGAAATCTTTATCTTAATGTTTTCTTCAGATTTGTCTATTTAAGAGTGATTCAATACTGTTTAAACAGTTAGGAATGTTGGCATTCCCTCGTCCTTCTGTTTACATAAACATTGCTCTTGAATGTGATTTCCATTATTTGCTATTAAAGTTAGACTAGAGAAGATATGGTTTGCCCTGATTCCTAGATTCTTTTCTCCAAAGGAAGATTCTGAAAGTTTCCCTTGGTGTTGACTGAAAGCAGACTAGGTTTAAAGTACCTTATCTGATCTTAGGTTGCATTGTGTTTCTATTATGTGTTCTCATACTTTCTGAAAGTAATTATGTGGATTACTGGATTGTTTGTCAATTAAGCTGCTTTAATATAGACTTTCCCAAGAAGTTTATGGTTAGCCCTGTTCTTGGTTGGTTTTAAATAGTTACTTAAGAGGATTTTCCTTGTTTGGACTGACTATAAATCCCTTGAGAAATTATTATCAGTTTCCACCCTTCCAACACTTTATTGTTTCCATTCCATCACTTTAATCTCAATAATCATGTGATATAGATGACTTTCCCCTTGGATCACCCTTGATGTTGTTGTTCAATTAAAGCCCAGATATGACTCCATAGCCCAATGGACTAAAAACCAGCGTTATATCTATCTGTTACCCTAAGTTGTCTTATTTTCTTGCAACTTCTCACCTTTGAAACTCTTTGCATATAGATTTTTCCGCCCCAAACAGAAAATCATGCCCAACCATCCAAAAATAAAACAAAACCCTTGGACTTCATAACTAGCCTAATATCATTACCTTAAGCTTTCAAAGACAAATCCATCTTTGTACATATTGGAGATATCCCTCTCCGAATTCAGGAGGGCTAGATCCTAGAATCCCAAAGTTGGTTGAAATGATGTTAACTCTATGATCGGACTTTTTCCAATCTTGCTTATTATAGAGACCTAACATTTCTGGCGACTCCACTGGGGATTGAGTTGAGTTTTCACCTTTTTTCCCTTTTATTTTCACACAAAATTTGAGAGTAAACATCAGCCTTTCCAAGCACTACCAAGAAATGGTAATCATGATGAAACTTGTTTGAATCAGTGAAAAACTAGGTGAACCCTAGGATTCTTGTAAGCTTTTATCTAACCTTGAAAAATCAGCTGGCTTAGCCATAAGATTGGACTGCCTTTGTCTCCCAACTGTAGCTAAGTTTTGAAACAAAGTTAGGTCATTCTTAGAAACCACAAATAAAAAATAACTCGGAAAATACCAAAAACATTTCAGATTGGTAGTAAAACACTTACTCCTACATATCATTTACCTTTTGATTATGTTTTACCCCATACTCCTAGACAGAGTATGGAGAGGGCCAGGTAGCCTCCGGATCTCATCCTCTCTTAGAGGTGACATATCTCATGAATGCCCTCCCAGTCAATCTCTGGTTAGAGTTTGTTGTGTTGTGGGATATCCTTGAAAAGGGATGTTTTGCAAGAACTATGGTGGACAGTGCATCTCTTAGGAAACATTCTAAACTTTCCACCTGGCGACTCCACAATCCTAAATAGACCTTAAGACTCCACTGGGAAGAACCCTCATCATTATAATATCATTCAAATCCAGTTAGAGGATTGTAGGATTAAAATTGTGAAATCAAATTAGTTAACCTCTCAAAGATTGTCATATCTGGTTGAACTTTTCTGGTTTATTTGGGTCTAAAAACATAGCATAGTGGCTTCTAGAAGGATCCACACTAGAGCCCATCCTGACCCCAACCCACCTGAGATAGTTGATGACCCAGAAAGTATCCTTTGGAAGTCTCCTAAGATTAAATTATCAATTTTTTTCAGATCACCCCTAAGAGCTAAATCAGTTCCTGAAAAACTTTCAGCTCTACAACACTCCCAAGCTGACTTAGTTAATCCATTTAGGACTAGGTCATTTAGTGAGTTAGAAAAACTAGATTCTGAGTCTTCACTATCATCTCCTGAAACAAGTGAACATCTTGGTAGTAGAGAAACAACGCCTCCTGATTTACATTTCTTCTTAACTTAGGTGTCTCTCATCCAAGATCAGCTCAGAAATCTACTCCTGTTCCATCCGCTTATGTTCATCCTTCATCCATTGTTCAAACAACCTCACTTCAGCCCACTCCACCTCTTGTAAATCCACCCCCACCACCTATCATGGCAGCATGGTATGCTCCCTTAGTCCTTCCTATACCATTAGTCAATCTTCCACAGGACTATCAGTCCAAAATCCCATTGTATGATGCTAGCAATACTATAACTGCATCACAACATGTAGATAAGATGAATGACTACTTTGACAGAAATGAAATTGATGATGATTCTGTCAAACTTAGACTATTTGCTCAAAGTCTGGGGGGAGAAGCAAGAAAATGGTTTAAAGGCTTAGCCCCCCATAGTATTAATGATCTCCAAGGTTTCCATCAAACATTCTTAAACAAATGGGAGGTAGAGAAGAACCCTCTCCAAGTTCTTGCTGACTATAAAAATCTCCATAGGAACCCAGGGGAAAGTGTATAGGCTTATTGTACCAGATTAAACAGTGTGTATAATGCCCTCTCCCCAGAACTAAAACCTCCACAGGGCTCAGCTTTAAACAAGTTTCCTGAAGGGTTTGATGCTGATATGACCTATTCATTAAGAGAAAGATATTTCGCAACCCTTGAAGATATGCAAAGAGGTGCTCTGTCTGTGGAAGTAAACTTAATGGAGAAAAGAGCAAGGATGAAGAAAGAGAAGAGAGTATCCTTCGGGGAGGAACCCACACCTTCCACTTCCAATTCCAAGATGGAAAGAATGTTGGAAGAGATGATGAATAAAATTAGCATTCTTGAGAGAGCGCAAGCAAGTCAAAACCAAACTACTTCTCAAAATAGAAACCAGAACCAGAATCAGAATGTAAGAAGGAACCAGCCTCCAAACATACCTAGGGAAGATGATCATCAGATCGCTCCTCCCTTCCATCAAAACTTTGTGAGTGAGGTTGAGGAAACAGATGAGGTAACAGAGGAAGAAGACATCAACATGCTGGGAGTAGATATTGATGACTTTGAGATTCATTATGATAAGAAACAAGGTCTATACACACTTTATGATGACAAAAGGCATGATGACACAAACAGTTATCAAGACATGGAAAATGTCATCATAGAGACTCATAGAGAATATGACCTTAGGAGTAAAACCAGTCAACAAACCCCCAACACCAAAACCTCTGACAAATCTTCACAAAACAACACTACAACCAAGCCTAAAATGGTCAAACAAAAGGATAAAACAATGGCTGTAAATTATGATAAAGGTAAAGAGAAAAGCACCCAAAATCTTGAAAAACAGAATGCAGACATTAGCAGTACTAACACCTCGGCTAGTACTCCTGTTAAAACAACTGTATCAAATGTAAATAAAGCAAAGAAGCAAACTGATGTTTCTGATAAAATGACAGCTAATAGGGCTGAAACCAGCACCTTAAAGAATCAAATTCCTTTCAGCCTGGAACAAGAAATCTCAAAGATTAAAATTTTTGTTCCCTTGAATGAATTAGCTGCCCAACATGTATATAGGAATCAAATTTTGAAGGCCTTAAACGTACAAGAGAACGGGGACACTCTCAATCTTAATGATGACCAACCAGAGCTCATTTTTGGTCCAAATATTGAAGGTAAATACCAAGAGGGACCTGTCCCTCCATTTTATGTAAGTTTAAACATCCATGACAAGATTTTGCACAATGCTATGCATGATTCCGAGGCTTCTCATAATTTAATGCCGAAAGCAGTAATGGAGAGCCTGGGTCTTGAAATTACCAGACCCTACAAAGACCTATACTCCTTTGATTCAAGCAGAGTAAAATTTCTAGGCTTGATCAAAGACCTCTGTGTTAACCTAGCTTAGATTTCAGCCAAGTGTTTAGTTATGGATATTGTTGTGGCTGATGTTCCGCCAAAATATGGAATGCTCTTATCAAGATCTCGGGGGGCTAAGGTACAAGGTACCATGCAGACGGACATGACCTATGTGACTATCCCTATTTTCAATCAGACTAGAAGACTTTACAGGGAGTCCCATATGCAATACATAGTCACAAGTCAAGAAAGACCTCAAAACTCTCCCATGTATTATATAAATACAGACTTTGATTCTTTTATCATGTTTAATGATGAAACATTTAATGAACCAGACACTTTAATGGAACTGACGGCCGTTAGAGGGGAAGAGAAAAACAACGCAGAGGTGTCTGAGCAGTTTGCTGTATCTGAAAGTGTTAGAAAACCAAATGGAAGTCTTGAGTTGAAAATCATGAAACCATTCATTTTGAACATGGACAGTCAAAAGGAAATTCCTCTACGCAACAAAACACTTGAGGAATCAAAGCAAACGCAATTGACCGCTGATAACCAAGAAGCATCCAAAAACACAGAAGTTGAAAACGACATTCACCAAACAGATCAAACTAAGAACAATCCTCTTTGGAATATGTATTTTGATGGGTCATGCACTAGAAATAATGCTGGTGCAGGTGTCTAGATTACTAACACTGAAAACAACCACACTGAATGCATTTCATGCAAATTAAACTTTTAGTGTTCAAATAACATAGCAGAATATGAATCCCTTCTCTTAGGCTTGCATCTCTTGAAGAATTTAGGAGCCAGAAGAATTAATGTGTATGGGGATTCTGAGTTAATCATCAGGCAAGTCAATGGGGAGTATAATGCAAATCATCCCAAACTTAGAGCCTATCGGAATGATGTCATGGACCTTTTGAAAACATTTGAGGAGGCCAACCTGAGTTTCGTCCCTAGGAAAAGAAACATTGCAGCCCACAATTTAGCTTTTGCGGCCAGGACATGTCTAACGCCATATGAAATCGGAGACAACACAACTCCGATAAAATTTAGACCAGCAATGCCTGATAACAAAAAATATTGGCAAGTGTTTGACAATGACAAACAAATAGAAGACTTCATGCAATTCAGAAATGAATTCGAACTGCATAGTTCAGACTCAGATTATGATACAGACTGCAGCGAAGAAAAATTTCTTGGTAAAGAAGAACCGTCTCCTGAGCCTGCCAATATTAACCTTCAAACTAGCAAACTCAGAAACAAAATAGAATCGAGTGCAGGATCAGGAATAGAAGAAATAGAAACTCTGCATTCTAAATATGAAGGTTTTCCAAGTGGTCTTGCATCTTTGGAAGGGTTGTTCGATTTTAACGATGTGGAAAATAAACCAAAACTGGAACCTATAGAGACTGAGGTAGAGGAGTGAAATATTGGCAGTGAAGAGAAACCGAGAATGATCAAACTGTCCAAAAATTTTCCAACTCACATTAAAATCAAATACATAGAGTTGTTCAAAGAATTTTATGATGTTTTTGCATGGAGTTACGAAGATCTTAAGTCCTATGACACTGAAATAATACAGCACAAAATCCTTCTTAAAGAAAACCAAAAACCATTCAAACAGAAACTACACAGAATAAACCCTGTACAGTTGCCTTTGGTTAAAAAGGAAATCATGAAGATGTATGATGCTGGTATTATTGTCCCTATTAGATGACTACAGTGTCTAATCAAGGCTGCTCTGTCAGAAAAACTGGAAAATCGGAGCTTTACATATATTTAGGAATTTAAATAAAGAAAGCACCAATTAAAAGACAACTATCCTTCACTAGAAAATGGATCATATTTTACAAGGGAATTGTGTTAGAATCAGAAAAAATTCTTCTTGATGACTTCCCTCGGGGTATAACTTGGTTTACCACTTTCAAGTCAAGTCAAAGACATCTTTACCACCAGGCCCTTGTTGTAGAAAACCCTGGTCTAATGAATACAGATAACACAAGAGCCACTTGGACTGCATTCTGGAAAATTCTTGGGCTTCTTCATCATTATCTATCTTGATGATGTCTTGTGGCTTTTAAAAAACGAGATGAAGAACACTTGAACATTTGAGGAAAATTTTTGAGAAGTGCGAAAGTTTGGGATATCTTTAAACCCTAAGAAGACTTTATTTGGTCTCCAAGAAGGTAAAATTCTTGGGCACATTATTTCTGAGGAGGGTATTAAGATTGATCCCAAGAGGATTGAGGCCATATTGCAAATCTGTCATCCTTGAAACATCAAAGAGTTGCAATATTTCATTGGGAAGATCAACTTTTTGAGAAGGTTCATCCCCAACTTAGCTGAGCTCCTTAGGGATATCACAAACATGTTGAATAAGGAGCAAGGGGTAAAATGGACCTTGGAAGCAAAGACATCCTTTGAGCTGGTAAAACAAGCGTTAACCAAAACACCGGTTCTCATAAGTCCTGATTTTTCAAAAGATTTTTATATCTTCTCATTTGCATCAAAACATACCATAGCTGTTGTCCTTTTACAGAAAAATCCACAAGGACAAGAGCAGCCTATTGCATTCTTTAGCAAATCATTGAGGGATGCCCCTTTGAGGTATAACATTATGGAGAAGCAAGATTTTGCTTTGTTCAAGGCTTTAAAAGACTTCAGAGTATACATCCTTCACTCACACATTATTGCCTTTGTCCCAAATTCAGTTGTTAAAGACATTCTAACACAGGACCCAGATGGTAAGAGAGGTAAGTGGATTTTTTTTATCCTTGAATATGATTTAGAGATAAAACCCACTGAACTCATCAAAGGCCAAGGTCTATCTAGATTAATGGCTGAATCAAATTGTGAAGTTCTTGATATTAATATGATTAGTGCTTTGGATAGCCAATAAGAATCCTCAACTCCCATTGTTGAAGACCATTTTATGAATTCTCCTTGGTATAATAATATTGTCTATGTTTTGCTTAATTTAAATGCACCTCCCGGTTTGACAAAAACAAAGGCAAGATTCCTAAAGTTAAAAGCTGTAAACTATTGCATTATTGATAAATGTATTTATTGGAAAAATGCAAGTGGTATATTGCTTAAATGTTTGCCTGAGTTTGATGCAGAAAATGTTAAGCAGGAATTCCATGAAGGAGAGTGTGGAGGTCATTTATACTAGAAGGCAACATCCAACAAAATTTTGAGGGCTGGTTTCTATTGGCCTAGTCTTTTTCCTGATGTACACAAGATGACCACTACTTGCCATAAATGCCAACTATTCGAGGGAAAAATAAAACTGCTACCCCTTCCTCTACATCCAATCACTGTTGAAGCTCCTTTTCAACAGTGGGGACTTGACTTCATAGGAGAAATCCATCCACCATCTTCTGCCCAGCATAGGTGGATTCTTGCAGCCAAAGAATATTTCACTAAGTGGATAGAAGCCATCCCTTGTAGGTAGGCCAATGATTCAGTTATCATAAAATTCATGGAGACTAACATTCTCTCCAGATTTGGCTGTCCTACCAAGATCATCACAGATAATGCAGCAGCATTTGGATCAAAGAAAATGGTTGACTTCTGTCATAGATATCAGATAACATTGGGGCATTCCACAGCCTATTACCCTTAGGGTAATGGACTTGCTGAATCTTCAAACAAGAGCCTAGTGAACATAATCAAGAAACTGTTGGAGGACAATAAAAAGTCTTGGCACACAAAGCTAATCCATGCACTTTGGGCTGACAGATTAACTTTGAAAAAATCTATTGGTATGTCGCCTTTCCAGCTTGTGTATGGTACAGATGCAATTTTTCCTAACAGTCTTGGGGTACCAGTTATGAAGTTGATCCAAGAGCTGCAGACTGAAGAAAATGACATGACCAGAAGAATAAATCAGACCATTCATCTTCAGCAAATCAGAGAAGAAGTGTATAACAAATCATTGCAGAAACAAGACAGTATCAAGAAGATATTTGATAGAAGAAAAAAGGCTAGCAATTTCAAGATTGGGGACAAAGTTTTAAAGTGGGACTCAAGAAGGGAAGAAAGGGGCAAGCATGGAAAATTTGACAACCTATGGCTTGGCCCTTACTTTGTTCATTCAGTTGCTGGTAATAATGCATTTTTCTTACAGGAGCTGGATGGAACAGAATTGTTTGGGGGTCCTGTCAATGGCAGGATGCTTAAGCATTACTTCTCTTAATCCATTTTATGTTCTGAAGCCTTTTTATCTTTTTCCATTATGAATATTCCATCCACCATTGCATTTAAAGTTATGAAAAAACAAAAAATACAAAAACAAAGAAAAATGAAAAGAGGGCAGAAAAAAAACAAGAAAGGCAAGGCCCCGTGTCAAAAAGAGAAACAAATCTGAAAGTGTGCAAGCTCAAATGCCACTCCTTGAAAACACACTCCTAGTTAGTCAAGCTGTTTAATCTTGATTAATTAGCTTTAAATTTTTTCTGCTAATAGGATAGTGAATTTGATTTTCCAAACTATTTAATCTTGGCTTATCAGTAGATAGATTAGGATATATATTGAAGGTTCAAACAAACTCAAAATCCGAACCAGAGAAAAAGAAGCAACAACTCAAACACAGTCAGAGACAGAGCTGTAAAGAGAGAAGGCAATACTTCAAAATTTTTCAGATCTTAAGCCTTCCGTTTTGTTTAAAATTTCTACAAATAATAATCTATGTGCAACTTTTTTTTATGCCATAGATCACAGCAAGTCAAACAGCTTAATCTTGACTTGACTGTTTTTGAATTTTTGTTGTAGAATTTAGAGAATGAAAGTCTGTTGGACAGTTTAATCCCAACAGGCAGTAGATTAGGTAGAGAAGAATCTAAGCTCAACCGTTTAATCTGAGTTCAGGGAGAAGTAAGGAGTATAATTAAATTAGTTTTTATGCTTTCAGAAGAATAAAATGTTGTACAAGAGTTTGCTAATCCAAGTGCACTCTGATAAAGAAAAATAAATAAATAAATGTTAGATCAGTAGGATTGGGTAGGTAGAGAATTGTATTGATGAGGTTCATTCTTTTTCATGACTAATATCACTTTCCAGAGAAAAGATACATCATCCAGTGAAAAGAAGAGAAATCCAAAGGATCAGGCACAAGTCAGCATCCCAGAAGAATCAAGTCTGAATTCTTGATGCCTTCAGGAAGGCACCATCCCCATGTGGAGCCACTGTTAGCCACCTATAATATTTTGTTATACCAAAAGATGGCTAAAAGCTTTGGGAGCCTCCAAGGAACAAATTTTATCACTAAAAGTTTTTGGCTCTTGAAGTCTCTATAAGGCCTCCAGCCTTTTCCCTCTGTCCATATCCCATACTGCTATTTATGTCCAAAAACCTCAGAAAACCTGCTGATTTCCAAGTTAAATACTGCTACAAAGGACCCCTTCTCCCTTTTTCTTCTCCTCACAACTAACTCAGTTCCTTTTTCTCCATTTCCCATGGAAATCCTTCATTCCTGCATTTCTTCTATTTTCCCTCATCAAAATTTATTTCCTAAGGTCTAAGACTCTTTCTTAGCCTTACCGGAACCTTCATTTCCCTTTAAACAGCCACGGAAAACACATTTTTTCTATGCGCTAGACTTAAGCCCGTCAGGCTAAGCCCTCTACCCCTTCTTCCTCCATGCGCCCGTGCGCCTGAACCAAATGCTATAACCCTCGGGCGCTTATCCATTTTTCTCCGCCCGAAGCGCCAACAACCTTTGTAATTCATGAAAATCGGGTTTAAATCAATTTCCAAAGTCTCTGCCCATATATATCGATGGAATAATCTTGACCGTCGATCTGCTCCATAGATCGGATGGCGCGACACGCGACTTATCATGTGGACGCCCCCAACCATACGTCACCTCTCAAAACCGCTCGGTTTTTCCGCACTGCCCTCGTGCGAAGGATGGTTTTCCCCGGTTGCCCAGCGATTCCATACGCTAGCTGCCACGCGTCATTTGTACTATTCAAAAAACCGCTGCTTAACCCCTTCCCTCGCACATTATCTTCTGGACCAGGTCTCCCAGCGGAATCTATCTTAGCCGTCCGATCGGAGCCCCCGCATCCAACGGATGCCATTCATTAAAGTCACCCGCCCTTTAACCAAGTTGCATGTGATTTATCTAGCCCCCGGCGCAACCGAGAATCCATCTCCGCCATCAATCTTTGCAGATCGACGGTCCACATTCAATTTCCTGATTCCATTGCACAGTCAACACATCTCCGCCGCTGACTTTTCCACTCGCCCCCGACCGTTGATCACCGCGCGATCAACGGCTTCGATCGCCCCACTCCCCCGCACACCTTCCGATGCAGATTTCCATATAAATGCAGGATTTTATAATTTCATTTGTATTTTGCAGGTTTAAGGTTTTTTCAGCCATGTTTGAAGAAGAATCGAAGGACGAGGGTGACGATTCTCGTTCTTTCGATTTGTTAAATAAGATTGACTGCAGGGTGTAGAACTATGTTGTCAACAAGGTTTCATGAGCCTTTGTTAGCATGCGCCCCTATAAAACTTGGAAAATATGAAGAAATCGCAATGAACGAGTATCAGATTACAGAGAGCAGAAATGGATCAGAGCAGAGATTTAGTGGACAAATCGGTGGGGATTACGGCTAAGACAGTTATCAAAATCCTAATCCCCAGCCTAAAACATTGTTTGAAAGGAAAACCTAAAAAGTGTTTATCAGACAAGATGCCTCCACCGCCATATCTGAGGAAAATTGATTCCTCAACCACCACAGTGCCACCTATTACCTCAAAACACTCAATCAGGAGCCGAATTTATGGAGCAGGATCAGATATTTTTCCTCGAAACAGCCAAAGAAGTTACTTCTTCCATGGAATTTATTGACAGATGTCCGCAGAGTAACCCTAATTGTACGCAGATCCTTAAAAGGTCAACAAAGCTCCCACCGAGCTAAAATCATAAGTGTAAATCAGTTAATACAGCGGAACACCTGTACATTTTCTTCGTTGAGCCCCTCAAAGGCCAAGAAGACATTAATGCATGTATTAATTGATTTTGAGATCTTTTATTAGATCTCACCTCCTCATTCTTCTATAAATACTTCAGTAGAAGATGAGTGAGGGGTTGGTTGGTTATAGAACTTTGAAATACACTTGAGCTGGAGACTTCTATTTGTACATAGTGTTCGCTGGCCCTTGAAGCTCTGTTTTTGCTAGAGTAGTTAGGTTGAATAGTGAAGATGATTTCTGAACTGAAACATTGGACCTAAATATTGTAACTGGTTTGACATCAATATAAAAGCTGTTTCTTGGGATCCTGGTCTATATCACCGGTGAAGTGTTTCTTTCTTTGTTAAATCGTTTTCCTTCTATGTATGTCATATTGTTCATATTCTGCTGTAAAGAATAGTTTAAACAGGGTTAGGATCTACTGTATATCAGTAACCTTATCTGGCTGAGAAATATTTATCTTAATGTTTTCTTCAGATTTGTCTATTTAAGAACGATTCAATACTGTTTAAATAGTTAGGAATGTTGGCGTTCCCTCGTCCTTTTGTTTACATAAACATTGCTCTTGAATGTGATTTCCATTATTTGCTATTAAAGTTACACTAGAGAAGATATGGTTTGCCCTGATTCCTAGATTCTTTTCTCCAAAGGCAGATTCTGAAAGTTTCCCTTGGTATTGACTGAAAGCAGACTAGGTTTAAAGTACCTTATCTGATCTTAGGTTGCATTGTGTTTCTCTTATGTGTTTTCATACTTTCTGAAAGTAATTATGTGGATTACTGGATTGTTTGTCAATTAAGCTTCTTTAATACAGACTTGCCCAAGAAGTTTATGGTTAGCCCTGTTCTTGGTTGGTTTTAAACAGTTACTTAAGAGGCTTTTCCTTGTTTGGATTGACTATAAATCCCTTGATAAATTATTATCAGTTTCCACCCTTCCAACACTTTATTGTTTCCATTCCATCACTTTAATCTCAATAATCTTGTGATATAGATGACTTTCCCCTTAGATCACCCTTGATGTTGTTGTTCAATTAAAGCCCGGATATGACTCCATAGCCCAATGGACTAAAAACCAACGTTATATCTATTTTTTACCCTAAGCTTTCCTATTTTCTTGCAACTTCTCACCTTTGAAACTCTTTGCATATATATATTTCCACCTCAAACAGCAAATCATGCTCAACCATCCAAAAATAAAACAAAACCCTTGGACTTCATAACTAGCCTAATATCATTACCTTAAGCTTTCAAAGACAAATCCATCTTTGTACATATTGGAGAGATCCCTGTCCGGATTCAGGAGGGCTAGATCCTAGAATCCCAAAGTTGGTTGAAATGATGTTAACTCTGTGATCAGACTTTTTCCAATCTTGCTTATTACAGAGACCTAACAGATAGTATGGAAGCTAAGATGTCCATTGAAAACCAGATTCTTCTTTCAGTTGGTACCCCCAAATAATATCAAAAGTAAATCAACTAGAAATTTTATAGCCTGAAAACAGTACTTATATAGTCTCAAACATAGTGAATCGAAACTTGAGGACGATAATATGTTCAAAATATAAATCAACAAGAAATTGTATAGCTCAATTGGGTTATGAGGAAGAAAAGGTCGAAGATAGTATGGAAGCTAAAATGTCAAATGAAAATAGATTCTTCTTTCAGTTGGTAACCCCCAATAGATTCCTTATTAGGACAATTGCAGGAGCATCCAAACAATTGTATCCTCTGAAAAATGAATAAAGAAATAATTGATTACTTATAAGTTATCTGCACATTTTCAAAAGAATGTTGGAGCGAACCTTTGAAGCTTGGTAATAAATATGGGAAATTGAAAGGAGAATCCACCATAGAATGATTCAAAGGATAGTGTATGAATATAAAAGTTAATGAACATGGAGCATTGGCTTGCATGGTGGCAATCCAAAAATGATATTGTTTTCCAAGGAAAAGGCATTCTTCCTATACAGGGTTGTCATCGGGTGAAGTATGGATACAGTTTAGAAACCCATGAAATAGAAGCCCGTAATAATTTTAATTCAGCCTGATATAGATCACTCTAAATCCTATGGCTAATTTGATCGAGATAGTCAAGGCACCCTGGGAATATGTGGATCAAGTGGCATCCTATTATTATTTAGTAACTTCAAAATCAATTTCAAATCTGACTTTGGATAAGGCACAAACAACAAATCATAGATGTGAGGTTTATGGATCTTTCCAAAACTTGAAACTAACAAAGGAATTACAAACATTCAAGTTCTAGAGACAACAAGCTAGTCATGGGATACTTTGATGGATATAGTGAAGGTTCCCTGGGCATAAGTAGTTTAGGTGGCATCCTATTCTTATCTAGCAACATCAACATCACTTTCAAAGCTACCTTTGGACAAGGCACATACAACAAATCACATATGTGAGCTTTATGGATCTGGCCAAAACTAGAAATTAACAAAGGAATTACAAACATTTAGGTTCTAGAGACAACAAGCTAGGCATGGATGGGGAAAAGGAAAGGGTAAAACTATTGAATATATATCTTCTACACAAAAAACAGAGAAATTAGAAAGTCCTTTGAAAGTGTATCTCTTTCAATGTATTATTTGAATTAAATGAAACAACTGACAAATTGTCAAAGGAAACATAAAATAATTATAGGAAGGCTCACTAATTACAGTTGAAACAAATTAAATAGGGATTCTTCTTGAAGAGGTTTAAATTTAACCAATGCAAGGTAAAAGTATCTCTTTTGAAGTTTCCAATATGAACAACTATTTATGATATTTAAAGTTGTCTTATAAGCCAGAATATCTATGTGAAGATTGTAATTTTTTGGACTTTTTGAAAGCATCACCCTCATCTCGCTACATTTTCCTTTTTATTTCTATGGGAAAGAAGAAGAGTGACATAGTCAAATATTTTTCGTTTTCATGGAAAAAATATCTTTAAAATTCAAAACAACTAGTACAATATGTTTGATTTTCAGGGAAAATAAATCTTTGAAATTTTCATGGAAAAATAATATCTTTAAAATTCAAAGCAACTAGTAAACTATGTTTGATTTTCATGGAAAAAGAATCTTGGAAATTCAAAAGAACTAGTAGATTAACAAAAGAACACACATCATCAAGGTTTTTGAACTTATCTATCACAATTTCTTTATAACATCCAAGAAAATCAATGCATGAATTCCCATGATAACTAAGTTGTAAACTATTCCAAGGTTATGCCCTACATGATCATGCTTTAAATTTTATTCCAATTTCTCACACAATAGAATCCACACACTAATATTGATGGGAGTATCTCAATTTCTTTATAACATCCAAGAAAATCAATGCATGAATTCCCATGATAACTAAGTTGTAAACTATGCCAAGGTTATGTCCTACATGATCATGCTTTAACTTTTATTCAAATTTCTCACAGAATAGAATCCACACACTAATATTGATGGGAGTCATAAGTAGCCCAAGCAAGCAACTTGAAATCAAATATAAAAAAAGAATTATATTAAAGGATTTCCTATGGATACTTGAGATGACACCAAACATGTTAAGAAAAATTATAGTTAAGGAAAGGATTAGAGAAAAAATATTTAATATTTTTCTTTACTTTTATTTGGGTTGACATTGTTATGTACCCTTGGGATACAAGAAAACATAAAATTATTTAAATTTTGTTTCATGTATTTCATCCAGAGAAAAAATAAGAAGAAATAAAGTTGTTTACAATCAACTTAGGCTTAATTAAATAGGACCCAAAGTACACTTGTGGCCTTGTTGTGAAAAAATCTCGTTGCAACATGTAAAATGCTCTACAGTGAACAAACTCTATAAAGTTAGGAACAATTTTTTCCATGAATTAGTGTTTAGTTTTATACCAAAATATTTGTAAGGGAAATTTCATCCTTTGTCAAATTCTACAAACAGTCTCTATTCTGCAAAGAGTTTTATAACAAATAATTTATGTAGAGTTCTACTTCACAAGTCCTTGTTTCCCTTTTTTTCTCTATTTTTTTATTTTTTTCAACAATGAAATATGGACTTTTCAAACATATACACAAACATCTTGATATTATTTACACATAAAGATTGATTTATGTGCCCACACCTAGCTAATGCAACCCCTACATTTCTTCATCCCCAAGGACTTTGGACTGTAGGATGTGGGAAAAATCAACACATCCCCTGCAATTTGCCCCTAGGGACTTGGTCACTACGGGGAAGGGGTAAACTCAATGTGAAGATGAAATGTCAAAACGGGGTAGACAATATTGCCATGATGGTGTAGCACAATCTAATTGAACTAAGATTCAATTCCACCTAACCTTTAACTACCAACACTAGATGGCTCTGTACTTAAAAAAAAAAATGATGATGTTATGATGTCATATAAAAAAATATTGCACAATAGTTACTTTGTTAAGGACATATACTAGGAAAATTTAAACAACCAATAAACCATGGTTTCTTGGTGAAAGTAATAAGTGGATAAATTTTCATTATCACCCCGTCCTCATTCGAGTGGATAAACGAAGAGTTGAGACCACATATCATTTCCTTCGGAGTAAATGTGGGTATGATTATTAAAATCAATTAAGGATGAGTATAAGAATAATATTTATTATTTTCTAATTGCTATATCAAGATTAAATCAACATACCAACTTGAAGTTTCTGTTTAAACATTTGGCTTTCAACTGTCCACCATTTTCCCCTAAATTTCTAGAAATGTGTTATTTCCCATAAATATTGAGATATAATATATTTATTTTAAGTTGATAGTCATATTAATATTAATAATATAAATTTATATATAATATTTAAATAGCTATATATAAACTAGAAAATTATGATCTCCTAAATTAGGTGAGGAAGGAAACAATAAGGCCATCGTCACCTCACACAATCATCAAGGGTGACCTGTTGCATGCTATCCATTAAAATGACAATGTGGTCAAGGGATATTGTTTATGGTTTTAGGTGGAAAGGATGAGGTAAGGAACTTCACCATAAGGAATTTTTTCATTTTTCAAGGTGGGAAGATAGAAGGACGAGGAATGCAGTGTATTCTCCATCATTCGTGATGCAGGATTGACTTGGGACAATCATTTCCCTCAACCTCAAATGATATTTAATATCATTTTGGTCTTCTGTGATGTGGTATTAGTGATTTTTTACTTTTCCCACATCGTTATTATCTCTGTCTCATCTCCCTCTGCATTTTCCATCTATGTGTGAGCCTTGTTTGCCTTGCCACCTTCACTATGAGAGAGTGAGTTATTTGAACCCTTATTCTTCTTATGATCATAGGCCTGAGGCATATTTCTTATAGAGGAAGGATGGTCTAGTAACCTAGGTCCGAAAACATGGTCTAGTAGAGAGCACAATGCATATCGACAACAGTAGTCACAGTGGGATGGGAGGTTCTTGAGCTTGTTCGAGGGCTGAGGCTTAGACTCACATGTTCTCGAGCTTGTTCCAGGTTTGAGGCTTAAACTCACATCTTTCATGAAAAATTCCCTATAGTAGAATTCAGTGTATTCTCCATCATTCGTGATGCAGGTTTGACATGGGACAATAATTTCCCTCAACCTCAAATGATATTTAATATCATTTTTGTCTTATGTGATGTGGTATAAATGATTTTTTACTTTTCCCTCATCGTTATTGTCTCTGTCTCGGCTCCCTCTGCATTGCGCATCTATGCGTGAGCCTTGTCTTCCTTACCACCTTTGCTATGAGAGAGTGAGTTATTTGACCCCTTATTCTTCTTATGATCATAGTCCCAAGGCATATTTCTTATAGAGGAAGGATGGTCTAGTCACCTAGGTCTGAAAACATGGTTTAGTAGAGAGCACGATGCATATCGACAGCAATAGTCGTAGTGGGATGGGAGGTTCACGAGCTCATTCAAGGGCTGAGGCTTAGACTCATAGTTTCTTGAGCTTGTTCCAGGGTTGAGGCTTAAACTCACATCTTTCATGAAAAGGTCCATGTAGTGGCCTAGGAAGAGCTCCATGAGTTCAAGGTAAATGTAGTGGCCACGATTGAAAATGGATTCTTTTTTTATTCCAAGGTTTTAATAGACATTAAAGAGTGGGTAACTAATATGGGGCTATTGAATTCCACTAGAGGATCAAAATTTTGCTTGGAATGGTCATTATGGAAAGGAATGAAGCCAAAGGAGAGATTCTATTGATGCTAGTCAAGATGGTGGTCCACCAAAAATGCATAGGGGTTCATATCAAAGAAATTTAAAGCCAATTAGATCCTATTCTAAGTCCAAGTGGTTTCATTCAGGGCCACACCAACACCATTGAGGTGGACATATCCACTTCTACTTAGTCTCCTAACGAATTTGGTTTTGATGATTCCCTGGTTAGATAATTTTTCTAGGTGGTTGTATGCTGGCTTTTATGATACTTATTCCTAGGCACTCTATATATTTTATGTGCACATCTCTTTGTGCTTTAGGGACCTCTCTGTACTCTCTGAGCTTTTGTTGTGCTTGTATAATTTCAATGTTTGGACTGCTACCTTGATGTTTTGTTAATGTTCTGGTTTCTCTTGTGGGGCCATAAGAGGTAGGAATGTGAAACTACTAAAATTATTTTGAATTAACAAAATTTTAGTTTTAAAAAAAATGAAAATTACCATGAGCTAAGAGTAGACACCTTTGAATCTAGCTCCAAAAGTGTGTACCATATGTTTCAAGAGACTTGAAATAGATAATAATCCAAGAGCCTTGAAATAGATAATAATCCATAGCTAACACTAGAACATGCTTTGGGTTAAATAATCCATTCCCAAAATTTAAAGAATTTTTGTAGTTTTTAAATTAAAAGAAACTAATACTTACAAAGATTTTTTTAGAGCGACCATTTATGGCATTTGGGAGCATTGTCTGTAAATGGAGTGAAGAATTGGACACACATTTTTCTTACGATGAAATTATACAGGGACGTACGATGAAATTATACAGGACGTTGAGAGAGTATCCTGGAATGACTGTTTTTTAACTAGGAATAAAAATGCACTCAAAACCATACATTTTTTGTAGTCTCACTATTAAAAAAAATTATGTTAATCTACACATGAAGGGAAAAAAAAAATATGAAGACCTGGGATCATATGGTGGGCCGAGTATTCAAGGCACAGATTTTATGTTCTTAGGTGGAAAGGATGAGGTATGGAACTGTGTCATAAGGAAGTTTTGTATTTTGCAAGGTGGGAAGACAAAAGGAAAATGAACAGAGTGTATTTTCCATTATTCTCAATGTTGGCCGGACTTGGGACAATCATTGCACTCAACCTCAAAAGAGATTTAATATAATTCTCCTTTCATCACATTTCCTTCAGCCATATATACAGAACAAAACCACATGGAAATTTCCCTATCTAAGAGAGGTCTATCTTCTATGGCTGGGGTCATCCATTACAACGCCTTGGACTTTCTATTTTGGAGCCTTTTATTTTTAAACTTGGACTACCTTGGGCCTTTCTATTTTGGAGCCTTCTATGTTTAAGCTTGGACGACCTTGACTCTATCAGTTTTGTTTATGGATCCTTCTATCTTCTAGCATGTACTTATGATTTCATCACTACTTATAGGACCCCTATGGGCCTCTGTGCTTTGTCTATTGTTTGGTATTTCTGTTTACATTATGGTACTTTTTGTTAGTTGGATATTTTCAACTTTGGGATATCTTGTAGAAAATGCTATTTTTTTTCATGTGTACTATATCTCCTGCGGACTAGTTCCTCTGTTGTACGAGGATTCATTTGTAGTTCTTTGTCTTCTCAGTCTTATGGATTACCATGTAACTTTTTTTTGTATATAATGAAAGATGTTCCATTTTTTCTTCGTGAAAAAAAAAATATATCATAATGTTCTTTTGTGATGTGGTCTCAATCATTTTCCCTCATCATTATAGTTTGTGTATTTTCTCTCTTAGCATCATTTTCTCTCATTATGAGAGAAATCCTTATTCTTCTTTTGTTCACAAGCCCGTGGCATATTGCTCAAAGAGCAAGCATATAGTCTAGTCGCCTATGTCTGAAAACATGGTCAAGTAGAGAGCATGATGCAGAGAAGGTATCAACAATAGTAGTGGGATGGGAGATTATTCAACTCAATCTAGGGAGGCTTCGAGTATCAACAATAGTAGTGGGATGGGAGATTCTTAAGCTCGTTCCAAGCTTCCACTCGTAGATTTTCTGAACAAGTCCCTTATAGGGATCGAGAAAGAGCTCTGAAGTTCAAGGCATATATAACATGCCACAATTGAACATGGCTTTATTTTTTATTCATAGGTTTTAATAGATAGTACATAGTGGGCACCTAACCCAGGGCACACATGGGGAAAACAAAACAAGTATTTGCTCACTATTGACCTCTACTAGAGGATTAAAAAGTTTCTTGAAAAAGTCATTATTGAAAGGAATGAAGCCAAAGAAGCGAAAGAGGAGATTCTATTGATACTAGACAAGATGGTGCTCCACAAAAAAGGTATAGGGGCTCATCTCAAATGAATTGAAGGCCAATTAGCTCCTATTCTAGGTACAAGTGGTTGGAGTATGGGGCACACCAACCCTAATGAGGTGAGTGTGTCCTCTTCTACTTAGTTTACTAATGAATTTTAGGTGGTTGCATGTTGGCTTTTATAGTAACTATTCCTAGGCTCTCTATAGATTTTTACGTGCACATCTCATGGTGCTTCAAGGACCTCTTTGGACTCCATGTTTTTGGTACAAGGTATACTTTCAATGCTTATTTTTGTACTACTACTTTGATGTTTTGTTAATGGTCCGACCTCGAGGCAGGACTCTAAACTTCTATGGCAAGATTGTGAAACTTCTATAATTTCCTTGAATTTCCTATAATTCAAGGAAATCTAGTATTCCGACTAAAACATGCTTTGGGTTAAATAATCCATTTCTAGAATTTAAAACATTTTTGTAGTTTTGTGGGTGTGCTAAGAATTCAACATGCATGGTAAGACTGTGAAACTTCTATGGCAAGATTGTGAAACTTCTATAATTTCCTTGAATTAATGAAAACTTACCTCAAAAAAATTACCACTAGCTAATAATATTCAGGAAATCTAGTATTCAGACTCAAACATGCTTTGGGTTAAATAATCCATTTCTAGAATTTAAAACATTTTTGTAGTTTTTTGGGTGTGCTAAGAATTCAACGTGCATTGTTCTTACGATGCAATTATATAGGGAAATTAAGAGAATATCCCATTTCTGAATATGGAAGGAATGATTGTTTTTAACTAGAGAGAAAAATGCACTTTGAACCAAAAATTGTGTGGTCTCACTATTAATTAAAAAATTTATGTCAATCTGCACATGAAGGGAAATAATTATAAAGACCTGGGATCATAGAGTGGGTGGAGTATTGTATGGTGTGGACGCTCAAAGTGGCACCAAGTCAAGCTTGAGCTTCCCAGTGTACCGTGTGATGATCATTCACCTTTCATCACACAATACGTGGAGGGTGGAGCACAAAGGGTTGTACAACTTCACCAATGCTAACATCGGGCAATCAAATAACCTCCTGTGATATTGTCCGCATGGCATGATCGTATGCAACCAGTGGGAGATATGCATTGAACACCACTTACAGGAGGAGCGTTAAGTAATGATGTTATAAAAATGACAACATCTTAATAATTAATTATATAGGTAATACCTAAATATATAGGTAATATGTAAAATATAGTTAAAGGGATATAAAATGTCTATTTAAGTGACAGTTAAAGCCTTATTAAAATTTAAATTATACAATTTAAAATATTATAATATATTTTGGATTTATTATTAAATTATAATAAAAATATATTTAAAATTTAGGATAGAAAGAAAAATTTAGGATAGAAAGAAGATCCTATTGAGAAGGACCTAAATAAAAAAAAAGTTCAGATCTCAGTATAAATAAATAAAAAATTCAGATCTGAGTATGTATATATATACATTTCAAATATATGACTTCGTTGAAAATAAACATAATTGAGTATTCATGAAATTTTGAAAATAAGTTCGAATTCTTTAAAACTAGAGATAACTTAAGTTGAGAAGCCATGAAATTAAGTTATTTTTGCCATAATTTAAAAAATAAAATAAATAAAATAGTATAAGATTATCATTAAATTTTAAATAATTTTAAAAATCGTCATAAAACACTAAAGCACAATAGGTGAAAAAATATCCCTTAGGCTAGTTCTACAGTTTTTTTCCAAATTCCTGTTAATGGTATAGGTATTCCTGGACAACACTGCACTCATCGTTTTTCAGGTAAATCTAACCATCATCGTTTTTCACGTAAACCTAACCAGCTCTATCTGATTCGTAAAGATAACCATGGTTTAAAAAAGGAAAAATGATAGATACTCTGACGTTAATGATAAAAACAAATTTAAACAAAAATGTAAATACTACAGTAGGGTTTCTTTCCTATAATAAAACTATAAATAAATTAAAATTTATGAATAACTTTGGAATCTCAATAAAACACACACAGGTGGCTGTGAGTTAAAAAAATACCCGTCACGCATGATGAGTCCGCATCGCTCTAAAACTTTTCCTCAGATGGGTGCTAATGGTATAGCTTTCTTCCACGTCACTGCAAACATGGTTTGTCGACGTTAAACAGGGTCTTTCCAATTATATAAAAACAGAGTATTCAAATTATATAAAATAAACAGGGTTATTCAAATTTCATAAAATAAACTTCTCCAAATTTTACTTAGAATCAGTACGATCTATGCACAAGGTCACAGTCCTGATTCTGAAAGTAAATGACTGCTTTTAAAAATTATCATAAATTATATAAACACAAATTTAAATAAAGATGAAACATAAATTTTCTTTTTCACAATAATAACATTACCAACCATAACCATAAAATTTATCTTATAGTTAATAAACAATAAAAATACATTACACAAAAATATAACCCTGAAATTAGCTATTCTGGCTCTAGTTAAAGAAATACAATTAAGATTTATTATTAAATTTGAAATAATTAATTAAAAGAATAAAATTAAGATTTATTAATAAATTTGAAATAATTTTTAAAAAATCTTAAAAGAGTGACCCATGTAATTAAAATTAAAATCTATTATAAATTTGAAATAATGTGAGAAAACTTCATAAAACAATGAAGCACATGTGGCTGTGAGTTAGAAAATTATTTGTCCAGAATGAAGATTGAACATTGGCACATTAGGTGAAAATATATCCCTCAAATATTCTAAAGCTTTTTTCAAATTTCTTGTTAATGGTATAGCTATTGGTTGACAAGAAGTAGATATGGCTGTGAGTTAGAAAATTATTTGTTGAGAATGACTGTGAGTTAGAAAACTATTTGTTGAGAATGAATGTTGAACATTGACACATTTGGTGAAAACATATCCCTTAAATGTTCTAAAGCTTTAAAGCTTTTCTCAAATTCGCATTAATGTATAGCTATTAGTTGACAGGACTGCACTCACTGTTCTTAACATTAAAGAGGTTTTTTATTACCAGTAAAAAAATGAAGATACCCAACCAGTAAAAAAAATGAAGATGCCTGTGAAATTAATGATAAAAATCAAATTTAAATAAAGATGTAAATACTGAATTAGGGTTTTCTTTCGGGTAATAAAAATAAAATAAAATTTATGATAAAATTAAGAATAACCTGAAAAACCTCCATAAAACACGCAGGTAGCTGTGAGTTGAAAAATTACCCGTTAAGTGTGAATGATGTCGGTAAATAAGGTAAAAAGATATCCCTTAATTGTTTGCCACACATGAGTGCTAATAGCTTCTTCTCCACAACACTGCATACCACGGAACGGTGTCACGGTGATGCACGTCCAGCCACAGATTTTCTTGGAGATGTATTAATTTAACTACAATAAAAACAAAAAAACAGTGCACCGCAAAATAAAAACACAAAACACATCGCTCAATTCAACCCTAACAGGAAAGAAAGAATTAAAATAGCAGGGCCAAAATTCAACTCGCAAAAACCTAAGAGATCAGTTGTTCTAAGGCTAATACAAAGAAAGAAAGAATTAAAATAGCAGGGCGGTGAGGCTCATAAAATTAAAATTAAAGAAAATGCGAAATCGAAATTTTAAAGAAAATGCGAAATCGAAAGAGAGAAGCAAGTTACCGAGCGCCGCCTGAAGAAGACTTAAGAGATCAATTGTTGTTAAGGCTAACACAAAGAAAAAGAAAATTAAATTAGCAGGGCGGTGAGGCTCATAAATTGAAAAAATTGCGAAATCGAAAGAGAGAAGCAAGCTTGAGACGTGCTTTTAAATCAATCGAGCTGCTGGGGTGAATGGGGCGGCTACTTTTTGAAGCGTTCTTGAATTCTCTCCTCTCTTGTGGTGGAACTGCTAGATATCTCCTGTCCTGTGGTGGAACAGAAAGTTCTCTTCTGTCTTGTGGTGGAACTGCATGCATGTTGTGCTTTTGTCGTTCATTCACGGTGATGTTGAGGGACAACTGTCATATGACCGCCGCCACATCAATAATAAATTAAAATTTAAAATAAATTTATATTAATTATATTTTACATAATAAGTTATAAATTTAAAATAAATTTATATTAGTTATATTTTACATAATAAGTTATAAATTTGTTAATAGTAAATATTTATTTATTTAGTTTTTTTTTTTTGAGAGAGAAATGAAAAATAGATAAATTTAAATTAAATATATTTAAAAAATATATAGTGTATTAAAAATTAAAATAAATTTATATTAATTTTAATTACCTTTTAAAACTTAAAATTGAATTAATTATATATATAATTTTTTTATTAATATATATTGTATTTTATTTTTATTGTAAGAGTACATAAAATTAAGATAATTTTGGAATGTATTTAATTAAAAATATGATACATATAAATGCAAATTTTAATGTTTTTTGGTTTTTATTTTGCAAGGGGTTTTAGGTGTTCAATATTCTTGATTAGGTGTCTAACATCTCTCCTTTAATGGCAATTGGTATATATGAATTCAAGAAGATAGTTGAAATACAAAAGTGCATGGAATCCAATGATTGGATATTACCAAAAGGTATCTTGGACTTCTCATGATTGTTGGCCTTCCACTCAAGTGAATGTGGCAAGTTCACATAACCCCAAGGACGTTTCCAACATTCTCCTCCTTCATCTCAAGGGGTGTATATGAGTCCAAGAAGAAAGAAGAAATACAGAGGTGGATAATAACCAAATGGTTGGACGTGCTCTCTAAAATGGTTGTTTAAAAAATACCACAAACCAAATGATGTAGAAGAACTCAAAGTCTCCTACCAATGGTATTTTAAGTCTAACCACCATGGAACTTGGCTCAAAACAGTTCCTGGAACAATTCCAAATTTGGCTAGAAGTTAAAGTCTTTTGCAAATTGGAAATGCTCTGTGATGATGACTTAAAGATAACCATAAACTTATGAGATGGGTAGCAGAAGCTAAAGTTTTCTGTTGGTGGTGGTTTAGGGCTACCCACCAATCAAATTGTGCTCATGGGACATGAGTCGATCTCTTGCCACAACTCCAACTTTGGATCTAGGCTTTGGTTTAGGTTGTGGATCAAGCTAACGTGATATATCCTCCTAACTAACAGCTGACCATTAATTCCCTCATTGTCAGATACAAGGAGAGAAGATGAAGATGTCTCTACTCCAAGTCTTTTCATTACTTGATCTAGCACATATCAAAGCATTGATATTTCAAGTGGCCTCTACATTGACAGATGCATAAAAAGGTATGGATTCTTTACATATCCCTAGTTGCAGGTTCAATTTCATTTTTCCAATCTAGCACGCTTGATTGAATGGCAGAGTGCCCAATTTCAGGAAGACCACACAACTAGTGGTTGGGGAAGGTGGCTCTCCGACTATGTTGAACTCACAAACATTTATTATTCAAATGGTACACATATTAATACATTTTTTGTGACCCTTGGTTTCATCTTGGACTTCTCATGATTGTTGGCCTTTAATTGAGGATTTTCGCTTCCACTTAAATGAATGTACCAAGTTCACACAATCCTAAGGATTATGTTTCCAACGTAATAAATAATTTAAAAATTTGTTTAATAATATGATCATCATATATTTTAATTATATTTTATTGTATTTATATTTTAAACTTATTCATTTTATTTTTGGTTTAATATTTTAAAAATTTTTATCAGGACCAGACCAATCATTAAACCGGGAATACCCCCAAACCAGGAACTGGTAAGAACCAGATCGAAACCAGTAAATGAACTAGACCAAAAAACCAGTCAGTCAAACAAAAACACATAAAATATTAAAAATCTAAAGAAAAACATATATATTCATGTGCATTCATATAAATCCAAACCATTTATACACAAATAAGAAAAATTTCTCATTTATATAGCACATAATGGTGTACATAACCAAAATAGCATCGAATGCAATCCATATATGAAATAAAAATACATCAAAAAATAGGCCCTAGATGGTCTGTAATATGAAAAATCAATCACGCTACAACAAATACCTACATATTATCAAAATATTTTCCTATATTGGGGTCTTTGTAATCAATATCACCCTAAATGCATTGAAATAAGATAGAAGAAGCATACCATGTTGAGTCAAGATTTTCTTTGAGTGATGGGTGAATTTTCTAGTGGGATCATGATAAAGGAGTTCAACAACCAATGCCTTTAGCATCAAGGTACATGAAGGATTATGATTATGGTTTGCATATTTACATATGCTGCAAATCTCTATCCAATACATAATTGGTTGACACATATATTAATGTATTAAGACTCCTAGGAACATTTTGATCTTGGATATAATCAAAATGTCACTCTAAGAGGTGTACCCTTAAAAACATGCATAACAAAGTTAGACTTCTAACTGAATAGATGTTATTGAAATGTTGACCGAAAAGTTTGAATCGATTCTCACAACTAAATGGAAAATTCCATAGGAAATAAAATCAGATAAAAATTCGATCATTGTGCTATACTCAACGATGCTATTAGTCGAGCAATCGATACAAATCCCATGTAGAATCACTAACTTGATATCAGGATCATTGATTTCCCATGCCGTGAAAGAAATGTTTTGAGTACTACGACTAATGTCATCAACATAACCAACATATCACTGAAGGAACACCGACATTTGAAAATCAAATAAAATTCAAGATGAGAAGAGGTGGAAAAAAACTCTAGAAAACCACACTGTGACACACTAAAAAACCTATACAATACATACACACTCACTATGCAGAAGAATTCTAAGCATAATATTTTTTCAAGTACAATCCATTTTGGGATTTCTTCAAGAGAATTCCTTCAAAATTAACTAGTTCACTGGCCCCTTTTACTAGTACACACTTGACTGTATATGGACCTAATCATAATGGTGTGAACTTCCAAGCTCCTAATTTTTCAGCTTTCTGGTCGTATAAAGGACTAGTTCACCTTTTGAGAAGGCACGGGATTTAACATTCTGGTCAAATTTTGTTTTGACACATTTTTTGTGAGCCTCATTGGCCATTGTGACGTCACATCAGGTCTCATCTAGGCGAGCTAGGTGAAAAAAGATTTTTCTTATGAAAAATTTGCAGGAAGAAGCTTAATGGCTAGTTTTAATGATGGAATATCACATTTGATTGCGAGAACTACTTCTAGACCATACACCAACTGAAAGGGTGTGAATCCATTTGTTGTTTGGAAAATGTTCGGTATGCCCATAAAGAAAAAAAATAATGGTTGGCCAATTTGTCTTATGAATCCCTACCTTCTGTAGGAGCATCATTTTCACAATCTTATTAATGGATTCTAATTTCATGTTAGCTTGTGGGTAATAGGGAGTTGAGATATCATGTTGAAGGCCCAACTTGGCAGTGAGTTCAAACATCATGTAATTTCAAAAAAAAATTCCATGGTTTGTAATGACGGATTGGGGGACACCAAATATGGAAATAACATGGTTGAAAAGGGACAATGCATCAATTTTTCCGTTGTTGTCAAATGTAGGCATCACTTCAACTCATTTGGTAAAGTAGTCTACAACAACGATAATTTAGCCATTCCCCCTCGCTAAATGAGGGCTACAAGTCATGAATTCAATGCCCCATTTGGAAAAAGGTCCAAAAAAAATAAATAGATGCATAGGAGCAGGTGGAGCACGAGCTTTCCTATTATAAATCTAGCATGTGTGACATTTCTAAACTGCTATCATACAATCTCAAAACATGTTCATCCAGAAACAAACAACACGTAAAATATTTTGGGTGGTCACATAACCAGACATGTATCATCTGCATGCTTCAAAATGACAACCATTCAAGGTTTTCTTGGCCTCATAGTGACTAAGACAACATCGAAAGATCAAATCAACACCATGGAAGTAAAGAGTGTCACCAATTATGTTGTATTGGCAAGCCTTGTAGTGGATTCAACGTTGATCAGAATGAGTAGTATGAAGCCGGAGAGTTTGGGTTTTGAGATAAATGATGATATCTCCATACCAGGGATTAGAAGAGTCTATCAAAAATAATGTTTCATCTAGAATAAAATCATCAGCTGTCGATTCTAATTCTGAGGAGGGGAGGCCACAAATCAGTTCAAGGAAGACTAAAGATTTATTAGACTTGGATTTAATGAATTCTAAATCAAAATTTTGGAGGATAACTATCCACTTCGAGTACTTGACCCCTAGTAATTAACATGAAAAAATGTAAGTCTAGGGTTGTAATCGGAAACTACAGTAGTCTTTTGAAGTAGGATAGAGTGGTGAAATCTATAAACATATTGCATAGCTACCAAAGCTAAATTTTCGATGTGTGAATACTTTCCTTTAGTCTCGGTCAAGTTTTGTCTCAAGTAATATATGGGATGTTCGTCTCCTATATCATCTTATTGTACTAGAACCATCACGATTGTGGTAACTTCCGCAGCTAAATAGAGGAAGTAGTCTCGTTTATAGTTAGGGGGATAGAGAAAAGAGGCTCGAGCAAACACATATTTCAAAGAATCAAAATATTTTGTTTTGTAAGTTCTACGTGGTTAGGAATGAAGCTTCATATAAAGTTAGCCTTCCCTTGAAGGCCTTGTAACTGAACAAGTGAAGAGGGAGCAGGAAAATCAATGATTACTTGGAATTTCATAGGATTGATTCGGATCCCACTCTTAGACACTATGAATCCTATAAGTTGACCAGATTGGACAAAAAGCACACATTTGTGTGGATTTATCCTTACGTTATATTGTTGACAATGTAGGAATATCACTCTGAGATGAATTTGATGATATTTATGATATTTAGAATGGGCAAGAAAATAATCCAAATAAGGTTTCACCATATGCTTAATATCATGGACATCATAATTCATTTCCCTTTGGAAAGTTGCACCAGCGTTCTTCAGACCAAAATGAAGTTTGCAGTAGGAAAACATACCCCACGAACAAATAAAAGAAGTATTATGGTTTTCTGATGGAATTTTGATCTAACCATAACCGCAGAAGTCATCCATATATGAAAATTTTTAGCTTATGGCACAATATTCAATTATTTGATCAATAAAAGGGGTTGGCTAGTTGTCCTTGGGACATGATTGATTAATATCCCTATAATCAATGCACACTTTGATCATACCATGCTTCTTCATAATGGTAAAAATATATGAAACCCATTTGATTAAAGGAACAAGATAGATAAAACCAACACACAAAAGTTTTTAAACTTCTTCTTTTATGGAAACCTCTTTCTTCAGGTGAGCCGAACTTAAACATTGTCGAATAGATTTAGCATCCATATAGTTTTAATCTCGTGCACCATAATTTTTGGATCTATTCCTGGCATCTCTTTGTATTTCCAAGCGAAAAATTCACAAAATTCTTGAAAAATGTTATAATAAATCTTATTCTCATTGGGGGAAAAAGATGTGCCAATGTGGACATTTTCAACTACTCCATGTTTGATAGAAATATCGAGGGGTATGGTCTCCTCAATATTTTCCAAGATATTCTTGCAATTCACCTCATGAACAGAGATAGAACCCAAAAATGACTCAGTAATGCTGGGTGGAAAATAGTCTTCAACATTGTTTTCAATAATTTGAGGAAATGAGGATCAAAGATGATTATCGTCCCATGGGGTTCCGTATGACATCATGATCTCCATGATGCTTTTTTCAGTGGAAAATATGTTGTCAAAAGGATCAGAATGTGAACCTAAATCTTGGAAATGGTGAACCAAATTTACTAAGGCATCAATATCAATATTTTCCAAATAGGTTGAGTAAATAGCTTCATACTTCAGCTCAATAGGATTGAGTGGTATATGGTATCCAAATGAGTCAATGTTAGAGTTTTCATGTACTATCTAGAGATCATATAGAATAGTAGAAGACAAAATCATATTAATAGGGGCAACCTGATTGGGGATGTCAGGGGGGAGCGTAAAAATTCCCATTAAAGATGAATCTTCAAGTAAGCATATCCCAACATGTTGATAAGGATGCGTGGATTCACCTACAAGTGGAATACTCCTAATGGTTTGGGAATCAATGGAAAAAAAGGAAAGTTGATCTATGGCCACAATGCTCCACTAGTGAGGGAAAGAAATATTCCTAAAATAGGTTGAGACTATAGTTGCCATGGCATAAACCCATGCTCGTCCCAACAAGAGGTTATAATCTAAAGGTTCATTGATGACTTCCAGGCCATTTGAGTAGATGTGACAAAATGACTCGTAACACACTTCAACATAATTTTGGTTATTGGTTTGGTTATTATCTTTTTATTGTTATTTATGATGTATAGATGAATCAGGCAACTCTCTCTCTCTCTCTCTCTCTCATAAGTAAGAAATTTTATGGGTTTTCCCCTTGTGGATTTTAACCTTATGGATTTTTCCCTAGAAGTGTGCCTAATTTATATGTCTCTTATCTCTTTGTTTCATGGTTACCTTACTACTCTTTCATGTTTATTACTTGACTTTTTTCTTCTGTATAAATTTCTAAATGATATTTAATTTAATGCTATGTTAAACTAATGCTTAAATTGATCACTAAAGTAGTTATCATGTGAAGAAAAAATAAATTCTACCAGGTGCCCTAGAAAGTCAACATAACTTGACCTTGGAAAAACCCACAATGAGAAAACTGATATAAGGATATTTTTATTTTCTCTTTCTTAGGAAATTCACACAACAATAAATTACAACTTCTATACTTATCTCTCCCAGATATTCGAGCCATTATCTATCCACTGACAATCTATAAATATGTGCCTCTACTAGGATGTATCTCTTTAAAAAAAATTTCCACAACTAGTTGTTGTCTCCCTCGAATATCGTGCTACTAAATTGATATTGTTCCTTGAAATTCAGGATATTCAACCTAGACATTTCTCTCAAATTATATTCAACTAAACTGTTTTGTCTCCCTTGAATTTCATGTTGAATATCTACCTAGTAACTTGATATTAGACTGAATTTATTTAGGAAATTGTGGGCCTGATAGACTGTATTTATAACATTCAAAACCTCTTTGAAAACTGCATATACCCTCTTCTCCAACCCTCAAAAATTGTATTGATAATGAGTGAGAATGGTCTAGGTTTTTGTGCCTGCAATCATTGTTTAAGGTTTGAACTATTTCTCTTGTTGTAGATCAACTACCTTGGAAAAAATTCTCCTCCTCCAAACTCATGCTCCTCTCTAGCTCTCTTTCCTCCACTTCTTCAAATGTACATGAAGAATGAATAACTTCTACCATTTTCTCCTTCTTTAGCTCTCATTAGATAGGAACCCCTAACCGCCTTTTACCAAAGGTTGAGATTAGATCTCAAACCTCTAGATCAATGGTGGATATCATTCCCTCACTTGACTCCCTTTTCATGTGGTTCCCCTAATTAATGACTCCTAGTCACTTTATAACTTTATTTTTGTACCTTCTACTTTTTCTCTACATAAATTCAACTTAAAACATAAAGTGGCTTTAATATTAGAAAGTACATAGTACTCAAAGTAATTTATAAAGTGACTTTATCATGAAATTAATATAACTCATAAAGTCACACGCTAAAAAGGTGTTTTAAAGTGTTTTCCTAGGTAAAAAGGCAACTACACTAGGAAATACCTCATTGGTACCTTTTTCTTCAACATGGTTTTATGGAAACCTCTCCACCTTGGTTGTCATCTTGGGGATTCTATTTTTTATCTCTTATGGTCCGTGGGTATACAAATATCCAATTTATTTTGGGACCTCACCCTATTGTATTTCATTGTTAGGCTAGGTTCATTGTTGTTGTTATAGAGTGGTTTGGTATTCTGGTCAGAGGAGAAGGTTTTATTCCTTTGGCTCGCCTGTAGCCTCCCTATATCTAGCTCCTTTTGACCCTTGGTGAAGTCCAGGATGGCACGTCAGCGCGACAGAGTAAGGTGGGGGTTGGGTGAGAGAGGGAAACCAAGTCAACATCTCCTGGAGGACACTGGTCAAGGGGAGGTTGTAGATCCCAACCCTGCCAACTCACCTTTCCTTAACGAGGCTGCTCCTAGTTAGGAAAAACTTGGCTGCTAGCTTAGGAATCTCAAGATTCTTCTAGAATGACTTAACCAATACAAGCATGATAACTAGAACAATATCATCTCATTCATGAATGACCTCCAAGGAAACCAATGGCACATGCAAGGCACATTAGTGAGTTTAAAAAGGGGACAATGGTGATTACAGGAAAATCAGACTGCTTTGAAGGCATATTGGCCCACATGGAGAAACTTGTTCACTGTGAGTTTTATCCTCCACCATTACCTAGTTCACGATTGGAGAATATTTCTCCCATAACTTCCTTAGTTTCATAATGGCTCTTGGTTGTGCATTGATCATGTTGGTTTTTTGGTTATATGTTCCTTTGCGTTTATGGACAACCAAACATTTTGGGTGGGGTGTAATCACTTTTGGAAATCACCTACTAACCAATAAATCTAGTAAGAGTGAGGTCAGTAAAGTTTTGGTAAGATGTGTTAAATGGTGTAATATTTCAACATAAATGAAAAGTCTAGATTTAACAAAAAAAAAGCATCTAGAATGTTGATGTATTTTATGACCTTATGCATGTGGACATTTTTAGCATGAAGTCACAATCGGTATAACCATATGCATTCTATGTTGAGTGCAATTATAGATAAGAGATGGTATTTTGTGACTACCCAAATGTACAAAAGGGAGATATATGTAAATATTTTGTGAAGGCATATATGTACCTTAAGGGTGTGTCCCCTTACATTCCGTGTTAGTGAAAAGGATGACAAGAGAAACCATAATCTCATAGATGAACATATGAACAACTAGGTAATTAAGGAGTTACTCAACATTATTGATCATTGCATTTCTACAAGATGAAAAAAATTATGTTTTTAAGCTAGAAAAAACTAGGTATCTAGCAACAATGAAGTGTTTGGGGGATATTTCTAATGAATTACATCATGGATGTAATACCCCCGATTTTATCCCCAAATTTTAATGGTATATGTTCATATGATATTTAAGTTGGTGAGCCATGAAAAGTTAATTAGGCTAGTGAGTCGAATTCTATTAAGGTGTGTATGTCTCCGTGTGTATAAATATGTTAGGCCAGTGGGATAGTGTACTAACATGATTTATGGCCAAGGTTATTTTGTATTTGGGTCAACGAGTTTATATCATGCAAAGTGCACATGTGTTAAAAAGACACGACAGCTGGAGACCTGTGGATGAAAAGAGCATGGGGGGGCCTAGGACTCCACGAATGAAAAGTTAAAATGGGTTTATATTAAGATATATTATAATATTATATAATATATTGTTATAAAATAAGGACACCCATACATATTAAAGGGTGTTCCCCCTATTCAGTTGGATAGGACTAGCAGGGATAGGTGTCCATGTCCCTATGAGAGGGCTTGGAGGGTATCTAGAAATCCCAGAGGGAAACAAGAACTCTAAGAAGTTGCAGGGCTCCGATAAATCACTAGCCATCCCAAGTTAGACACCCTTGACGTAGTGGCACAACATGAAGGACTGCAAGTGCAGAGAAGGGGGTGCACTACTTGAGTGTAGGGCTAATAGGGGATATGAGTTTGTTGGTTGGAGGTTGTTGGGATTTGGTACCTTAGCCTTGTTGAATTGGCTACTATATGTGTATCAATATTAAGTAATTTCCAAAGTGGAGTCATGACCCTAGCTCGTGAATGACCGACTACTGAAAGAGTTGGAGTAATGCGATCTACAACCAAGTAATACTTCTAAGACTTGCAACCGATCAAAAAAATTTCACAAATAAGTATCTGAGACATGTTTTATGGATGTTGATGGCTTCTTGCATGTTATTTTATCATGTTATGTATATGCATTATTTATTATTATTGCATTATTTGCGAGAACAATGTTATAAGTGGTATTAGAACCTAGGTTTACAACACTAGAACTACATGGGCTAGAGACATGGTACATAGATGAACTTGTCTATAGATTTCAATGTTTGATAGAAATTTCCCTAGAACTTGTACGTTGTATTTGAAATTTTTAACCAAATAATTGAATGAGATGTTATCTCATGGGGTTCCATGATTACTACTTATGGTTTAAGTGGCCATATTGATGATGCCTTGGAACTCCCTATTCAGACAAAATGATTATGGGTGAAACTGAGTTTAACTACAAGGACTATTATGATATCCCAATTTCCTCGATTGGAAATGGCCCTAAAAAATCATAGGGTGTTGTCTACGAATGCCACAAACTCGTCTAGAAGATAGATTTGTTGCCAAAATTTGGTAAAAAAAATTCAAAAAATCAGAATGATATGTTGGAGCATTTGAATCATTTTTTTATGGTGGAAATGGATTCAACACCATCAAAAACCCCTAGAGCACCCAAAATCCTGAATTTTGACAGTTGTAACCCAAATTTTCCAAATTTTTTGCCGGATTTTGTCATAATCTTGTTGGAATTTCCATTAATTTCCAAGTTAATTTGTGGCGTTTTTAGACTACGCTAAAGCATAGTTGTAGACATTCAAAACCTTGAGCTCCTTCAATTTCTGGAAGTCTGGTGGAATGGTGCCATTGAATAAATGATTAGATAAAGATAGAAATATGAGAGTTTGGAATATCAACGATTTTGTTTGGCAAGGGTCCGATCAAATTATTGTTGGAAAGTGTGACATTCATGAGGTTGTGAAGTTCGGAAAATTGAGCCTAAACATCTTAGAGTAAAGAGATTTAGGCCTACAACCAAGCCACCCTATACACCTCTACACCAACAATGTGAAGTATTTGGGTCACTTTGATTCCATGTATTTAACACATTTCTAGGCCCGAATCCTTCAGTAAAATTTCTTTTGAGTGATAACATAATTTGTGCTTCAATAGAAATCCATGAAGAAGAAGAGACAGAAGCAAAGCTACTGCACATTAATACAACACTACTCAAAACACACGTGCATAATAGTAATAATTCTTTAGAAATCGACATTCTAGAATATATGTAAATCAACACAAAATTCAGTTGGGTTTTTCGATTCCTTACAAGATTTTGGAGTGGACTATGTTACTATAATGATGGGACAAGCCTCTATCCACAGGGGTATTGAAGGCTTCTATACTCTCATGTTGAATAACTAGTATGCAAAAGTGTTTAAATTGTTTTACTAGATGCATTGGGAAGGCATGAGCCACTTTAGTGTTACGAGTGGTTTGAACATTGGAAGAGGGGAAGAATATTTATGGGCATAACATTAAAGTTATTTTTTTATCATACATGTATTTTAGAAATTATATGCACTAAGCATGCATATGTCCAATATCCACCTGATCTCACACTATTTAAATTTATGCAAGAAACTGAATCTATTCCACTTGTTAATCTTTTGCGGAAAAATTAATTGCACACACATGTGAAGCATAAACAAAAATATTCAATCGTACATAACACAGTTTTTAACCGGGAAATCCTGAAGCTGAAAACCCCAAACATATATTATGTAACATGGAGATCATATGACAATCTCATACAAACATAAAAAGCTTATCACAAGCCCTCAGTACAGTACAATCGTCATACACTAATCAGGACCAATCTTGCAAATCCATGCACTGATCTCTGCCTCCTGCTAGCCTGCCTCCACTGCGCAATCTCTACTAAAGAATGGCTCTGAATGAATTTGAATTACTCCATCCTTGACTGTGCAATCCTCATTGGCATCTCCACTAAGTGTGTGATGCAATCAATGCATCACTATAACAACAAATAGTCTATCTTGCCCTTTCACCTATATCTCCATTGGTCTTCATTGAAACTGCCATGCACTATATTTAACTGTTGTATTTTTGAGCTGATTAATGAGTTATTATTTGTGAATTAATTAACTAATTAATTAATTCACTCCACTCTCACTAGTGTATCAAACAGTTAGACTAGATACAACTAGCTCAACTGAGTCTAACTAAGTTAAACTGAATACAACTCCATAACTAATTCTTCCAACTGTGTCAGAACTCTCCCATTTGAGTTCTAATTGAGTCCTCCATGCATTAGCTCCAATAAACCCTAGCGTAACTCCTTTTGTTAGTTGTTGTGCCACATCTGTGCACTGAACTAAAGTGCTTCAAGAGAATAATTTGTTGTTTAGAGTCTGATTATTATTAAGAGCTAATAATAATCGACATGCATCTATTTTTATATTGACGATCTATAAATAGACTTTGCCTAATATTCTAAAAATGAAATTTCATCTATTTTTCCAACTTGATCAACCATCCACAAATAACATCCTGCAACTTCTGAAATATGATCATCATGTCTAAAAATAGACATAGTCTAAAAATAGACTTGCACCGAAAATAGCCTGTGGGCCCACTTAGTGAAGGCGACTCTTTTCACTAAGCTCATCATCTTGTTGAATCTCAAGACTCCCTCTCAACAATATAGGGATTATCCTTCACCCCAATCCTACCTCTATGGTATTCGAATTTTCTCCTGGTGAGTGCCTTCATCAGAATATCTGTGTCCTGATCCTCCATAGGAATGTACTGAAGCAACATGATCTTTTGCTGCGCACAATCTCTGATATGATGATACCGGATATCAATATGTTTAGATTTATCATGAAACATAGGATTAACTGAGAGTTTAATGAAACTCTGATTATCACAATGAATCACCGTGGGATCTAAATGTGAACCGAACAAAGAAACTAGAATCTTCCTCATCCAGATAGCCTCACATGCAGCTCAAATTTCTACCATGTATTCTGCTTCCGCTGAACTGAGTGCCACGGATCTTTGTTTCCTGTTGTACCAAGAAACTGTCATAGATCCAATACTGAAAATCCCTCTTGATGTGCTCTTTCTATCTATTGGGCTTCCTGCCCAATTTGCATCCATGAAGCCATCCAACTTCACTCTATCCATCTGTCTGTACCATAAACCATAATCATATGTGCCCCTCATATATCTCAGGACATGCTTGCCTGCCTTCCAAAAGAGCTTGGTAGGCTTAACCATTGCTTGTGAAAGCTGGTTCACTGCATAGCATATGTCTAGTCTTGTATTGACTAAATACATGAGTGAACCCACCAAAAATTGATAAAAAGTGGCATCCACTACCTCTGCCAATGTAGCATCCTCTTTCTTCCAATTTCCTGGAAGAGGAGTGTCGATAGGCTTGTAGCCTTGCATGTGAAACTTCTCTAGTATCTCCCAGGCATACTTGCCTTGAAACACAAATAGTTCACCTTCCTGCTACCATATTTCCAATCCAATGAAATAATGAAGGAGGCCCAAATCCTTCATCTCAAACTCCTTTGTAAGATCTGCCTTGCATGAGTGTATCAACTGCTCATCACCTGTTAGTATTAAATCATCAACATAAAGTACAATGATGAAAATCTTACCCTCCACCAAAATCTGGTACAGGTTTTCATCCACCTCACTCTTGGTGAAGCCAAGTCCAGTGAAATAGTTGTCGATCCAAGTGTACCAAGCACGGGGTCCTTGTTTCAGCCCATACAACACTCTTTTGAGCTTGCACACATGCGAATCACTGCTGTAGATCTCAAATCCTTCAGGTTGCTCAATGTACACCTCTTCCTCAATAATCCCATTAAGGAACGCAGTCTTCACATCCATCTGATGAATGTGCCAGCCCATCTACGCTGAGAGAGCAAGGATGGTCCGTATGGAAGAATATCGTGTGATAGGTGCAAAGGTTTCTTCATAGTCAATCCCCTCAATCTGTGAGAAGCCCCAAACAACAAATCTTTCCTTATACTTCTCGACACTCCCATCAACATCTTGCTTTACCTTGTAGATCCATCTTGATCCTACAACTGATTTTCCCACCGGCCTTGGAACAATCTCCCAAGCACTGTTTCTGACAATGGAGTCATACTCCTCCACCATGGCATCTACACATGTGGGCTCCTACACTTCTTGTTAGAAAGAAGATGGCTCTGTCATGATACACTTGCTCATAAGAGCCATGTATCCAGTATATCGGTCAAGTGATTGTCTCTGTCTGCGCTGTGATGTAGGGACTCCTACATTCTATGCCGCATCAAGCTTCAATCTCTCAGCTTCTGTGGTACGCTTTCTGCCTTGTCTGATGTTTAGTTTTGCATGAGTGGACTCCTCCACTCCATGAATCTCCTCCTATGGTTGATACAAATCCAGAGGCTCATATTTGGGAACAAGAAGTTCCTCCTCCGCATGCAAGTGTAGCTCCCTCTAAAGTGACAACTTCATGGCTTTCTCCTCATTGAATTTTATATCTCGTCTCACAACAGTCATCCGACTGTTTGGAAAATACACATGATAATTATAGGGTGTTTCTATGTACCCCACAAATATCTCAACTTCTGTAGTTGGCTCCAGCTTCTTCCTGGCATCCTTCGTCACATGAATGTAAACAGGTGAGCCAAAAATCTTCAAATGAGAAATATCAGGCTTCTTACCAATAAAAGCTTCTTTGGGTGTACTCATGCCAAGTACTCTATGAGGACAATGGTTTTTCACATAAACCGTAGTGTTGCATGCTTCCGCCCACAAGTGCATCGATAGGCCCTGTTCATGCAACATTGCTCATGCAGCACCCACAGTCGTTCTGTTCTTTCTCTCCACGACCCCATTCTTCTGTGAGTTATGAGGTGCTATGACTTCTCTTCGAATTCCTTCTTTGCTACATAAGTCTTTGAATTCTCCCGAGATGTATTCACCACCATTATCGCTCCGTAGAGCTTTCACTTGCTTCCCTGACTCCTTCTCCACAAATGCCTTGAACTCATAGAACTTTGAGAATGTTTCACTCTTCTTCTACATGAAGAATATCCAACATATATGAGAATAGTCATCAACAAATATAACATAATACCTCTGTTTTGTTGTTGAAGCAACTGAGAATGGTCCACACACGTCTGTGTGAATTATATCCAGGATCAGCGATGCACGATTCTCCTTCTCATGAAAGGTGGTCTTCACAAAATTACCCATTGTACATCCTTTGCACTTATCTGACTATGCAAGAGTACCCTTGGGAAGTCCAGTAGAGATTTTCTGCAAAATCTTCAAAGCGTCATGGTGAAGATGGCCCAATCTCTTGTGCCATAATTCACCCTCATCCTGGCTCACCACTTCTTCTTATTTTCCCACCATTGCAACGCAACCATGTACCTCCAACTTGTAGAGATTCTTAATTTGAACCCCTATATTCTTGGTTTGATCAGTTGTTTTATGTCAAAGGAAGGCTTTTCCCTCACTGAAAACAACATCATAACCCTTGTCTTCCAGCATTGTGACTGAGACCAAGTTCTTCTTCAGACCTGGAACATGCATGAAATTCTTCAAAAAGAATGGATTACTAGACTCCCTCTCAAAGGTAATGGTTCCAATGCCAGTCACACTGTACCGACCATCATCACCCATCTCTATATGCATCTGGAGGCCCTTCTCCTCCAAGTCACTAAAAAACTCTTTATCTCCCATCATATGGAAAGACGCACCACTCTTAAGATACCACACCAATCCCATGTAGCTTGAAACCAAGCATGTGATCAAGGAAAAATCTAGCTCAAATTGCGAGGCTAAGGCCTCTCCAGCTACAAATCTAGCAGCTTGCTTATTCTTCTTCTTCTATGGACAGTTAGTGGCGAAATGTCCATGCTCGTGACAATGAAAACACTTCACTTTGGACAAATCATGCTTCTTTCCTTTACCACCAGATTTTGAAGAAGATTTATTCCCCTTCCCTTTCCTTGCTTTGGCAGCCAAAGCACAATTCTCTTCATCTTCATTCTTCGATGAAGATCCATCCCTGGTACCCCGCCTTATCTCCTCCTACACAAGATCCGACCAAAGTCGCTCCCATCCTGGCAGTTTCTCCTGTCCATTGACAGAGTATTCGTAGCTATGCCAACTCTTTGGAAGCCCAAGGAGAGCCAAGCTCTCCAAGTATTATTCATCAATAGTAACCCCCACACATCCCAGCTCATCCTTGTAGTGGACAAACTTCGTGAGGTATTTTGGAATATTGTCTCCTTTCTCCATTTTTACTTTTCTGAGCTTGTCTTTAAGCGCCAACGTCCTCTGGTCACTTCTGCTTTGGAACAAGTCTTTCAAAGTCTTCCACATTAAGAATGGAGTGGCTTTCCTGTGAATGCTGGACACAATATGGTCCTTCACACCTTCCAACAGAATCCTCCTTGTCTTTACAGTCTTCTTTTTCCATGCATCAAGTAATGCAGCATCGCTAGATCCCAGCTTAGGAACATCGCTATCAGTGAACTCCTTCAGCCCATTATCCTCCAACACCACCTCCATCCTGTCCTTCCAGGCTATGTAATTTGAGCTCCGATCAAGGGCATACTCCAATCTCAACCCGTTGAAAGAAATTTCAATGTATACTCGATTTTTGCACCAAGAATCTTTTGTAGAAAATTCGAATTGTCCACCAGCACAAACTCACTTCACAATTGCAATCTTCAATCAACAATGCTTCGATACCATGTAGAAATTATATGAACTAAGCATGCATATTTCCAATATCCACCTGATCTCACACTATTTAACTTTATGCAAGATACTAAAGTTATTCCACTTGTTAATCTTTTGAGGAAAAATTAATTGCACACACATGTGAAGCATAAACAAAAATATTCAATCGCACATAACACAGTTTTTAACCGGGAAAGCCTGAAGCTGAAAACCCAAACTATATATTATGTAACATGGAGATCATATGAAAATCTCATACAAACATACAAATCTCATCACAAACCCTCAGTACAGTACAATCGTTATACAATAATCAGGACCAATCTTGCAAATCCATGCACCAATCTCTGCCTCCTGCTAGCCTACGTCCACTGCACAATCTCTACTGAAGAATGGCTCTGAATGAATTGGAATTACTCCATCCTTTACTGTGCAATCCTCATTGGCATATCCATTGAGTGTGTGATGTAATCAATGCATCACTATAGTCACAACAGATAGTCTATCTTGCCCTTTCACCTATCTCTCCACTGGTCTCCATTGAAACTGTCATGCATTGTATTTAACTGTTGTATTGTTTAGGTGATTAATGAGTTATTATTTGTGAATTAATTAACTAATTAACTAATTAACTCCACTCTCACTAGTGTATCAATCAGTTACACTAGATACAACTAGCTCAACTGAGTCTAACTGAGTTAAACTGAATACAACTCCATAACTACTTCTTCCAACAATGTCATAACTCTGCCACTTGAGTTCTAACTATGTCCTCCATGCATTAGCTCCTGTAAACCCTTAGGAATAGCATAATTTCTTTTGTTGGCTGTTGTGCCACATTTGTGCACTGAACTAAAGTACTCAAAGAGAATAAGTTGTTGTTTAGAGTCTGATTATTATTAAGAGCTAATAATAATCGACATGCATCTATTTTTAGATTGATGATCTATAAATAGACTTCGCCCAATATTCTCAAAATATAATTTGATCTATTTTTCCAACTTTATCAACCATCCAAAAATAACATCCTGCAGCTTCTGAAATATGATCATCATGTCTAAAAACAAACATAGTCTAAAAATAGACTTGCGCCAAAAATAGCCTGCGGACCCACTTAGTGAAGGTGACTCTTTTCACTAAGCTCATCATCTTGTTGAATCTCAACATGTATGTTACCAATAACCTTGCTAATACATTTTCAAAGTGTGGAATCACAAGTATTTGACAAAATGTTGACAATGGATTTGCTATCCTGGACAACAATGATTTCAGGCTATGCAAAGTGTGGGAATCTAGTCGAGAATTGTTTAACAAAATACCAAAGTGAAATATGGTGTCTTTGACTATTATGATAGGGTAGGTATTCCCAGCAGGGGTATAGTGAGGAGGCTTCGAAGCTCTTCTATGAAATTCAATTTGAAGGCATGATGCCAAACTGGTTGAATGTTCACATATGTCAGTGTATTGAGGGCTTGTGCTGGCTTCGTAGCTCCTAAACAAGGTAAGGAATTCCATGCTCAACTTTTCAGAGTTGGACTTGAGTCTAGAATATTTGTAGCTAGTGCCCTCACTGATCTATATGCCAAAATGTTACATTATATAAGACTCAGTGACATTTCTTTGATAAAATTCCTATTATGGATATGGTTGTGTGGAATAGTATGATAACAAGCTATACGCAGCATGGTTTTGGGAAGGATTGTAGAGGGGCTCCACCAAATTCATATCTTTCTCTTCAGATAAGATGCAAAGTCTAAATGGAATCTCCACTCTACCAAAGTGCCCTGGCATTTGGATTTTTCATCATCACTTTTTGAACTTACGCCATATTGGTGGGTGAAAACCATGGTGAGAATGTAACCTATGGATGTGTTTGCTCTCACAAAATCTATGAGTGGAAAAAATAACGTGGTAAATCTAAGATCCATTCCACCCAATCCCATTGAATATAAATAAAAAGGATCTCCACCTTCATTGGCCCAATCACTCATTGGTGACATAGATATCAATGCAGCCAAAGCAAAAACTCATCACTCTTTGTTTTCAAATCCCTCCAAACATGTCTGTCGATCATAAAAAATTGAATCACAAGTAGATTCACTTGTTTTCACAAAGGAAAATGACAAGATAAATTATTATTGTAATGATATCCTATGTTACAAGAAACGAGAAATAGGAGAAAAAATGACAATGGGATGAGAAACAGTGTTTGGAGGTTTCACATTCAAGAAACAAGGAGAGAGAAAAAACAAGAAAACTATGAAATCATGATGATCACATTTAGCCATATTGGATTAGTGAAGTAAAAGGGTATAATATTTATTTTTCTATTACATTGAAAGCAGGTAAAAAAAATGTAGCCAATTAGTGATGCTAGAAAATACAGAAACGTTATAAGAATACACATTTTTCCCTGCTAACAATTACATGTAATATTATAAGTATATCTCAAACTCACTAAAAGAGAAACAAAATCACACCTAAAAAAATGTACCTCAAAACACACCTTAGAAAAATCTATTGCATTATGGGTTACTTTTCACTAGTGATGCATATAATTTTATGGAATAAACTGACCCTTAAATAGTCTTATATTGATATTAAAACATTAATAATCGTCTTACATTGGCATGGTTTTCATTTTTGCATTAAATTTTCTCCCTTTAATACTTATACCCAACCTTTATTATATTTCTAACCACTCTATATGTATCCATTTCCACTCCAACTTTATATGTATTCATCTCCACTCCAACCATATGATTTTAATTTACACTTACTCAAATTTACAATTCATAGTAAGTGAGATAGCCTCACCTAGGACATGGATCTCTATGTATTTATACTAAGTGTTCTTCACTATAGGCATCATAAAGGTGTTTTTCTGTGTTCCTTTATTGAATTATGAACTATGTCTTAAATACCTTAAAAGTATAGTATACATGACAAACATAGCTTATAACATATGGTAAATTAGACACTCCTTTTGGAAAAACATTATGTGCCCTTTACTGAGGATTTATAACATATGGTAGTGCTATGTAACATTCTTGAGGTGGCCCCCAACTGTGGTTGTGGGTCCGTGTTAGGGTCACATTGTTGACACACAGTTGCCCATATAGGGCTCATCACATGGCTTCATATGGAAACTAGGGAAAATAAAATCGATAGTCCAAAATTACCCTCAAGAAATCAATGACACTCCTTCACTTAGGGTTTTCATTGGGATGGAAAAATGCATTTTTGCCTCACTTTCCCCTTAATTTGCATTTGGTTTCGACATGCATTTGTTCGGCTCTAACTCAGGTTTTTGACTTCTTGTCGTTTAATAATGTATCACCATTTCCTTCTCACTCATATAACATTTCTCTTCTATGGAGGTTGGCTCTCATCAACCATATCCCTGTTTGTTTATATTTTTCCTTTGGTGATTTTCTATTATAACTAGTTTTTAATTGTTTACTATTGTTTTCCCTTATAGATACGGTATGGAGGATAACACTGTGAATTTATCCAACCATACTTACAAATATTCTTATTGTTTCTTAGCATCACATTTCTCATAAAATTGTTTCAAGAAACCATTCATTTATGGAGAAATCGGCTTCGTCAACTAAGAAAAAAAATGGCCATATAAAACATTGTTTCCCATCTTGTTCCACTTCTTATACATAACATTGTTTACCGTCTTGTTCCACTTCTGGAAAATAAGGCTCCCATTTTGTTTCTGGTAACATAGATGATATTTATATACAAGATTGTTACATAAACATGGATGATGATTCAATTTCTATATAGAGTTGTTGGGATGAGTATGATTTTCCTTTTGTCCATCCTAGTTTCAACATTATTATTCGCCACATGGTCAGTCAAACCCATAAAGTACAGGACTTGCATTGGCTAACGAAATGTCTGGAGGGATCACAAATGTTCATGTAGAAGATATTCATGTACTTAACACAAAAGAAACTATCAATGTAAACACATATACATGCAAAGGAGGTTATCTGAAGAGAATATTTATATCCAATGTGACCATGAACAATGTGAAGCATGCCATTGGTTTTACTAGGTCTTGTGGAGACCATCTTGGTGATCGATATGATCTTGAAGCTCTCCTTATTGTAGATATAATCACCTTTTAGGATATTATAGGTGAGAATATCACAATTGCAGGTGAGTTTGATGGAATCCAAAAAGCTCATTTCTATAATATTTGTATGTCAAACATTTTCTTCAATGTCACCTCAGAAGTTGCATGGAGTTGTTCAGATGTGAAAGGATCGTCGAGTTAGTTTTTCCTCAAACATGTGCAGACCTTCAGCGTCATATCTCCAATGAGTCCTCAATTTTTTCATCTTCATCTATGAGTAATTCATTCAAAGACCTCTACAAAGAAGCCAATTGTTTATATTACCCGCTATTGACTTCAACCTTAGTTATTGTTGGGTTAATGCAAGCTCCGATGTTTCATGCATTTTAGTTGACATTACATTATCAAAATCATTAGGGGAATTTTGAGGTCTAAAATGGGCCTCCTAATTAAATTATAAAATAATAGTGCAAATAGTAAAATAAGTTTTGATTGCATCATCAAATTTTAGAGGGAAAAAAGAAAAAAACTACTTTTTCAACTCTTATTTTTCAACATATCTCCCAAATTATTTACTCAAATTTCAAGCGGGAGTATTCAATGGATGCAAAATTTAATTACTCATCCAATGAGTACCCATGTTGCATACTTTTGATGGACCCTGCTACATGAAAAATTAGAAATACATGAAAAACGTGATTGCAATCACGTTTTTTCATTTTTCGCATAGCAAGTTCCATAGAAACTATGTAGCAAGGGTAATCCTTGGATGAGGAATTAAATTTTGCATCCAAAGAGTACTCCTGCTCAAAATTTGAGTAAAAACTTTGGGAGATAAGTTGAAAATACGAGTTGAAAAAGTAGTTTTATTATTTTTTTATTTTTTTATCTTTTTACCCTTTTACTTAAAAAATGGTGAATCATCCCCCATGGTTGACATCATCATCTTGAATCCTATTGGTTCTTATAAAGTTTATTTTGATTTTACATTTTTCTTAGGAGGCCCATTTTAGACCTCAAAATTCCCCTAATGCCTCAAGATAGTGATTCATGTGCAATTCTTCGTAATGTCCAATGGTTACCTTATTATTCATCACTTTCCACATATATCTTTCCTGCAGTATTCAATCTATGGCCTAATCCAAATTTTGTGAGATGGCTAATCCAATGGAAACTTGCACCATAAATACCCCTTACATGCCAAGTACACTGAATATTACTGATTGATTTTTAAACCTCATGATGGCAAGTATATATGACCTCTACAAGGTAAATTTTTGGATTTCAGTTTGACCTAAATCCTCAGTATCATCAAGGTATGCATGAGCATTATCTAGGAAATATTCAACATTTAGATGATAAGTAAGACTACCACAAGTACCAACAACTGCAGTTTACATCACTTTTTTCGGTGGTTGCTCATGTGTGTTTGTAAAAATCTTCCTCCTTGTGTTAACTGGATTTGTTCCAAGGGACACACCCATATAGTATGGCTTAAGTGCATCTAATTTCCAAATATAATCATAATCATCATTAAGATATTGTATGGGCTCCTTACTTTTGGCACCAAAATTTATCCTTGTAGTAACCTTCATGAAGAAATCTTCCTCAAAATATGCTACATACATTGAATAATTGAGAACACGCATCTTCAAAGTTTATATGAATAGAACAATAGTTGAAACACCTAAACACACACACATTTCCAAAGTGAAAAATCCATTCATGAGACTAATCTATTTACCGCACTTGGAACTTATCATTTAGAATTCATCATTTACATTCAATCTCACTTTCTTGGTTGGGTATGTGTTAGATTCATTGCATGACTAGCCCTACTCGCAATATGTTGTGCGGTGTGCTGTGGGGTCATGGGAAAACAACGCCCTTGTTTAGGGGATTACAAGGGGTTGATATTCCCCATGAACAGGGTTTGAGCAACACCTCGAAAAAAAAACAAAAAACAAAAAAAAAATAGCAGACCTTTTATGCATGGTAGTTTTGCCTATGGTTTTGTAGATCCAGTCAAAGAAAATAGGGTTATGTTCTAATCCATGGTTAATAGATTGGGGGTTTATGAATGCTTCAAAATGTATATAATGTATTGTAACATTGAAAGGAATATAATGAAAAATTAGTTTGGTTTTCCTAGTTTTTGGTTCCAAGAGACCAATTTTGCATATATTTTTTGTTTTTAAGAATTTGCTTGCAATTATAAATTTGTACAAGGTTAAAACCTACAATGCCATGGTGGTATTGATCCTACATAAAAAAACTAGTAGTTACTTCATAGTATGTAGTGATAAAAAAGTATATGACATTGAATAAGATCTCTCTTTTTTGTTGATTTTTCCAACCAAGTAATATAATATTCATGTTTAGATGCTTTGTTGTTTTTTCTCTCTTAATTTAGGTGTAGTAGCAGACATGTGTTATAACCTCTATAATTTTTAAGAGGATAAGGAACATGAGATATCAAATTAAATTAATTTTCCATAGTTTAACTATTCCCTAAGTCGAACTTAGGGAAATTACTTAATTAAATTTAATTAATTAAGGTAATTCAATTTTGATCTAGAGACTTTTATTGATGGAGTCAAAGTGATCTAAGCCATTGATTGGGATTAGATCTTCATCGTTGGTTTCCTAACAAAAAATTATAGGATAAAGTTAGGGGTTTGGAGAGAGGCATCCCCTAGATCGAAAATGATTTAAGCAGTTCAACTACCCAGTTGTAGCATTTAGCAAGGGCACAGTTGAAGCTAGGGAAGAGATGGTAGCAGAGTTTGCAGGAGACATAATTTTCAAACAAATCCTCAAGGGGTTTCTAGTGGTCCAGAGTTATGATAGGAAGTCAAATTATTCAGTAAAGGAGACCATATTCTATAGTGTCATGAGTTAAGTAGATTCCTAATGAGAGTTGCTAAAAGGAGCATTGATTCAATTGCAAGGGCCTGGATATATTCCTAGGAGGTGGAGTGAATTGATTCTAGAGGTATAAGAAAGTGGGACGAATTTCCTGCAACAGTTTCCAGGGCAGAACAAAATTTTTTGGAGCATGCAGTGCACATTTCCAGATAGACTGAATGAATTTCCAGGGAAGTATGAGTTTGCTAAAGAGGGATAGATCGATTTGTTGTGAAGGAAAATGATTTTCCCAACATATTTCTAGTTGAGATCAATTATCACAGTTAAGTCAGGAAGGCTAGCAATTGTAATTCTTTATTTTTGTTACATAATAACAAAACCCTCATCTATTGCATTGGTTTTCCCTTCACGACTTTTCTAGGGACAATTGTCAAAAAAAATTGTGTAAAATTTTTGTGTGCGTGAGTCTATTTCTCAGTTTTGTATTCTATATTTACACAACATTTTTATGGTGAATAATGCATCAATGATTTAATCGTTATTCGTCATTAATAATAAATAGAAGATAAAGCAACTACTAACAGTTAGAAGATTAAACTCTAGTTGTGGAATTCAAGGATTTTTCACATGGTGTCAGAGAAAAAATGATTGGATCAAAGGGTTTAGGTGAAAGGAATGGAAATTGTGTCATTTCAAAGGGAGATTTGAAGCACTATTTTCATATCTGCATAGGCCATCCAAGTAGTGTGAAGTAAGAGAGAGATTTTATTTCCAGATCTACGGTGTAGGAAAGTTCGATTTTCCTTAAGAGCAGTAGCAGTAGGCAGTAGGATTTCTAGAGAGGATTTTGGTGAGCATATCAGTGATTTTGCATAGCATATCTAGCACATAATATTTGCAACAAGGTTTTTGCAATAACAAATCAATGCAAGGAAGGAGGATAAAAGCTCATGGAAAAGGAATTTTCCAGAAAATTCTCAAAGCTTTCTAATTTTCCAGTAGGAGGAAAGGAGGTCATGATTTCCAGTAGAAGATACCAATTACAGACAATTTGATTGCTAGATATCATTTTTTTGGGATTCAACTGCGTTAAGTAAGTCATTCATCTATGACCATTTCCATGAGAGGTAGTCGTAACTGGCTAATTTCTCATGATTTTTGAATAGTCCACTTAGCACCCATTTCATCGGGTGATGCTCACAAGGGTGAAAAACTGGGATTGAAAGTAGTGAAATGAATCACAGAGCGTCAATCATTACTTCTGGGGCTTGCACCCAGTAACCAGGACTTCCTCAGAGGTCACCCATCCCAGAACTCCTCTAACTCAAGCGCACTTAAATGTGAAGTTTTTTTCCCACAATCAAGCCCACTTAGATTGCTACCCCATTTGCAAAACCTTATCAAGTATTTTTCCTCATGAACCATTAAATTTGATTGCTAGTTCGAGTTATATTTGCAGTCTGTGTGTGTTACAAAGCTTGTATATTGTGTGACAACATCAGACCAGCGGTAGAGAGAGAAACTTCATTGTTTAGCAGCGAGTAGTGACAATACCAGAAAGCGTTTCCAGAGGTAAGTTCGAAATCCTAGGGAAATACTATGTAGTTCAGTGCAAGTTGGAGGATCTAGTGTCGATTGCAAGATATAGTTGCAAGTAGAAGTGCGAGTAGTAGGGAGCATATAAATTTAATTTTTCAAAAGGAGAAAGGAGATCCCCAACATATATTTCTCCATTTGTTGAGTTTCTCAAAGATGGCCACAAAAGGTCTCCAAGTTCAGGACAGATTAGATGGGGCCTTCAAATTTGGTGTCTGGAAGGCAAGGATGAAATTCCTTCTAGATGATCACAACTTGAAGGAATATGTGATGACAATAATAGTTGAGTTGAAAATTCCACAACAACCGACAATCTTCAGGAAGGAAATGGGGAAATCCAAGAGGGAAGTCTTAGATAGAGTTTGAGATCATATCGTCTTGCATTCTGTAGATAAGAAAACAAAAAAGGATATGTGGTATGTTGTCATGAAATTGTACTAGGATTCGTCTGAGAATCGAAAAATGATTCTCAAGGAGAATATGAGTACAACTAAGATGTAGCAGGGTAAGAATGTTACATCCTATCTCACTAGAATTCAGATGGATAGAGATGAACTTGAAATAATTAGAGAGAAACCATTAGATAGTGAGTTGGTTTGCACAACACTAAATGAGTTTACTAAGAAATGATATACATTTGTCTGAGTAATTTGTGGACGAGACACACTTCCTAGTTGGGAGAGTATATGGAGTGAATTCCTTAGGATGAGCTGAGGTTCAGTTTGCTTGATGGTCCCACTAGCAGCAATAACAATGGACTGAAGGTAGAGAAGGAGGAGGAGAAAATAACCCTTGCAGGAAAAGGAAAAGTGAAGAAAAGTCCCAACCATGGATAAGCCTATAAAGGAGAGAAGAAGAAGGACTTGTTGAAGGTTAAGTGCTTCGGATGTGTTGAGATTGGGAACTATGTCTCCCATTGTCTGAAAAGGAATAAGGACAAGAAGGGGAAGCAAACAACAACTTCGACCGAGATTGATCACTTGTATGCTAGGTTGGAGGATGAGTTCGTGATGTTTGCAGAATTATCCCCGGATGGGGGATGAGTATGATACTCCAATATCCCATATTGGGTAGGATCTGACGAAGGAGCAACAAGAGGTCCAGATCTATCCATAGAGGGCTTGATTACTAGATCAGATCCATTTTTTGTGTATATTCCTCACATGGATCAATACCTTTTCTATGAGACCCCATAGTAGTAAGTAGCAGGAGGATTGAGGTGTCAACAAGGCATAGTCAGATATTTGAGAGACAGTTATAGAGCAAGGGAAGAACTGCTAGATACTCAAGAGATAGTTTTTTGATCCAAAACTAGTCATAGTCAGATGCTCAAGTGAAAGTTGTAGAACTAGTTGCAGTGACACAGGTAGTGTGAATTGGCTAGTTGTAAAAAGAAAGACATAGTTATAGCTAGAGAGATTTACCAATTATTTTCAATGGGAAATCAAGACTTAGAGGGAGCCAAACTTTAGAGGGAGATGCCCTATGGAAGTCTGGACCTTCAGGTTTTGAGAGATCGACACACAGTTGCAGTGATAACAGCAACGCAGAGGTAGTGTAGTAGCAAAATCACAAAGGCATCAACAATGTGAGATCAGATTATGCACAATAGCATGGTGGTGTTGAATCTTTAATTAAACTGAGAGGGGGGGGTGAATCAGTTTAATACATACATTAGCCTTTTAAAATTTTCACCAAAATTATTTACAGCTTAATATGTGAACAATCTTATTTGCAGCCAATATTAATTTATTGTGACACCATACTTATGTAGAAAGAAGCAAGAAATTAAGCAAATTTAAATAATCACATCAACACATAAGAAGCACACATAGAGACAACATATGTAAGTGGAAACCCATAAAGGGAGAAAACCACATCTTATTATTGTTGTGATGAAAAGGAAAGCTCCAACTCCCTCTCACCACTGTTCTCTACAGGCACCAACCTACAGGAGGCTCTATCCTCAATTCTGCAAGCTACAACTTGCAAGGAAGCACCAACTCCCTTCAATTTTCTGTAGGCACCAACCTACAGGAGGCTCCAACCTCAGTCAGCTACAACTGATAGCTATCAAGCTACAACTTGATAGGGAAGCTCCAACTTCCTCAATTTATCAAACTGAACGTTTGCTGATTTACCTCAGATATCAGCTCTATTCTGTAGCTTATCTTTCTGATCTTCTTCTCTTAATCTTCTCTGCCTCACTCTTCTGTATTCTGCTTTCTATAAATTTACTCTTTCTAACCTCCTTTTTATTTTTTGAATATCAAGATGATATTATTTATAGATTTCCTCTCATGACTGTTTGTATTCTACTTGGAATTTGAAATGGACAGTGATGTCTCTTTGCCTTCTGCCTTCTCCCTCCTTTTATCTGCTTACTCAGGAATTATAACTGTAGGTGTCAATTTTAACATTACAGTGGGAGTTTTTTTTCCTCTCGGACACTTTCCAATGCATCACAAACAATAAAAATCAATTAAAACAATTACATTTGAATTACAAAATGAATTCGAGTTCAACTCATTTAGTCTTTTGGCTTTTCTTTGACTGTGCTTGTCTTTTCTGTGACTTTGTTTTAACTCTTTTCTTCTCTGTATCCTTTTCTGTCTTTTTCTATGGTGTAATTGCTGCATACATGTAACAGTGCCTTTTAAATAAATAAAATGTAGTTGCAGACTTTTAAAATAGGGAAATTCCAATCCTTTTCGTGCCACGAGTGTCTTGTTGATGTGGCGAGTTCCGTAGGCCGAAACAAACATATATCACAATTGTATTATATTAATAATCACCCTCCACCTTGAGCCGAGGCCCGTGGGTCCACAGACCACGCGGCATACTTTAATACCACTGCAACCATGTTATACCTATATATATAACAACGCCCTTTTATATATACATATAATGTAATTTCAACTCTCGGCATACATACAAACTTCCTTTTGAAATGACTTAAATCAATTCTCGGCGTAATATAATAAAAATTCTTTAAGCATATAAGAACTCCTTTTGGGCCCACTTGCCACGCTTCTCGATGCAATGAGTCTCCTCCAATTGTGATTGATCGTTCCTGCTCCGATTGCGATTGATGGCTCCTGCTCTGATTGTGATTGATCGCAATTGCAACTTCAAATACTCTAATGCGATTGAATCACTTTTAAGTTCTTCCAATTGTGATTCAATCGGAAATCTCCAATTTCTTGAATTGATATCACTCAACTATTGCAACTCCTATGTGCTCCGATTGCGATTCAATCGGAAATCGCCAATCGCAGGAGTTGTATATCACTTGATTATCGTCGATTCCACAGCTCCGATCTGATTCAATCAGAAATCGGAAATCGCAACTGCAATGCGCTCTTCAATTTCAACCCTCCAAAGTTCCGATGTGATTCCAATCAGAAATCGCCAATCGGCAATTGCAATGCGCTTCCACCTTTGGACTCTTCACATTTCCGATCCGATTGGGGAGGGGTCCCACCTTATAAAACTTTGTTTTATGCGCTCCATAATATATATGCCTTGGACCTTTGGTTCTTTTGTTTTCGGGATTAATAATATGAAACTTATAATAAAGCACTCCTTATAATGTACATTCTTTGGACCTTTGCAACATATGTAATGCGCGAAATTTATATGTATTGTAATGGATATATATATATGTATCCTCCATCGGGGTAGGTGATTCTCGGAATTTATGGTTTTGTACAATTCCTAGAATATTTGTGTTATGTATAATGCCGGCTGGAGTGTGCGATTCCCGGAATATGGTTCTACATTATATGTGTAACGCCCGGCTTGGGGTATGATTCTCAGAATTTTATAACTGCTCTGCCTCTACCTCTGCTGCTTCTGTCGTTCTGCCTCTGCTTCTGTCTCTGTGATAACGGTTCTGCCTCTATTATATTCACTTCCTCTGCCTTCATTTGCTTCTTTGTTGCCTCCATTGTATTCGCTGCTTATTTTGTCTGTATTTGCTTCAGCGCAGCCTCCTTTGCCTCCTTTGCCTCCTTTGCCATCAATGACAACATTTCCAACAGTCTCCCCCTTTGGCATTGATGGCAATCCACTTTCTCAGTTTGCCTTCTCTTTCTCTTGTTGCTTGCTCTTCCTGTTTGCCTGCTCTTTCTCATGTTGTTTGTTCTTCCTCCCCCTTTGACATCAATGGCAAAGGACGACACCTCATCTCTCTGTATGGGCTCTGTCGTTGCATTTCCTTTCTTTGAGTTACATTTAGGTCCTCTTCTGCTGAAATTGTACCATGCTGCTCCAGAGTGATGTATGAAACTTGTTGAGATAACACTTTGGTATAGTGAGCCGATATACATTGTCAAACTTGAGTATACATTTTTTCTCTGTCTGATATAGTGAGCCGATATATGTTCTATAGTTGTGTTTCATTTGTAGTGCCTGTAATCTGTGGTAGATTGCAAACAGAGATGATGTATGTAACGATTGAAAGGTCCTTGTTTCTTTTTCATACTGAATGTTGATAATACTGAGATTATGCTGATCCTGTGGACTTGTTTTATGCTTATCTTGCTAGCTGTTCTCCCCCTGGAATGATATTTTTGTTTTGTTCTCCCCCTGAGACTGTACTTTCTCTTCATATTAGAGAATAGTATCTACAGATACTACCCCTATTCTGTCTCTCAAATATTCGAATGGTTCTCTGGCAAGTGGTTTAGTAAATATATCTACTGTCTGCTCTTTTTTTGGTACATACTCCAGTTTTACTATCTTCTGAGCCACTTGTTCCCGTAGAAAATGATACTTGATTGGAATATGTTTAGTTTTTGAGTGAAGTATAGGATTTTTAGATATACTTATAGCACTTGTATTATCACATTTGATTGAAATAGGTTCATCAATGCTTACCTTCATGTCTTGAAGAGTTTTCTTCATCCACATGACTTGTGTACAACATGCTGTTGCTGCTATATATTCTTCTTCAGTTGTAGACAGAGAGATGGATGTTTGTTTCTTGCTTAACCATGCAACTAGGATTTCTCCTAGATAGAAAGCACCTCCACTTATACTCTTCCTGTCATCAAAACAATTGGCCCAATATGCATTTGTGTATGCTGATAAAGTGAAGTTTTTTCTTTTAGGATACCAAAGTCCATACAGTGTTGCTCCTTGTAGATATCTGAATATTCTTTTGACTGCAAGAAGGTGATTTTGTTTAGGTGCTGCTTGATATCTAGCCACTAGTCCTACTGCTAGCATGATGTCTGGTCTTGATGCAGTAAGGTACAATAGACTTCCAATCATGGATCTGTAGAGTTTTTGATCTATATCAGCAGACCCATCATCAACACACAGCTTGCAACCTGTGGTCATGGGATTTGACACAGGTTTGCAATCTTCCATTTTGAAAAATTTCAGCATTTCTTTTAGGTATTTTTCTTGTGAGATGAATGTACTTGTGCTCCTTTGTTGAATTTGAAGTCCTAAATAGAAACTGAGCTCTCCAATCATGGAAATTTCAAACTTTGATTTCATCTCTTCTGCAAATCCTTTTGCTAGCTCATCTCTATTGCTTCCAAACATAATGTCATCAACATATACAACAACAATTAGGAGTTCATTTTCATGGGCTTTTATGTATAGATTGATGTCTACTCCACCTCTTTTAAAACCCTGTTTTTGCAAATATTTATCCAGTCTTGAGTACCAAGCACGAGGAGCCTATTTCAGTCCATATAGGGCCTTTTTCAGTTTGCATACATAGTCTTCTTTATCTGTCAATGAGAAACCTTCTGGTTGTTCCATGTACACTTCTTCTTCTAGATCGCCATTAAGAAAAGCATATTTTACATCCATTTGATATACCTTGAAATCTTGGTAGCATGCAAATGCCAGGAACATTCTGATAGCTTCCATTCTGGCTACAGGGGCAAATGTTTCATCATAATCAAGTCCTTCTATTTGTGAGTATCCTTTGCAGACTAGCCTAGATTTATTTCTGATTACTTGTCCTTGCTCATTCATTTTGTTTTTGAATACCCATTTTGAGCCTATAACATTTTTCTCAGTAGGTCTAGGAACTAGTTCCCAGGTATTTTTTTCTCAATTTGGTCCAATTCTTCATTCATTGCATTTACCCAAGACTTTTCCTTGCCGGCTTCTTCAAATTTCTTTGGTTCTATTTGTGACATCATGGCTATGTATACTTCTTCTGTCTGTTCAGTTAGCTGCCTTCTTATTTGTACTCCTACATTCTTGTCTCCTATGATTTGATCTTCTGGATGGTTCTTTTGAGTGTATCTTGAGGGGGTTTTTGAGTTCAGTCCAGCATCTTCTGATGTTTTGCTTGTTTCATCATCATTTTGATCTTCTTCTTCATTGTTGTCTGATGTACTGCAGCAGTCTGTATCTCTAGTATTGTTTGGAAGTTCTTCATCAAATCTCACATCAATACTTTCAACTATCTTTCGAAGGGTCTTGTTGTAGCACCTGTACCCTTTGATTTTGGAAGCATATCCTAGGAATATCCCTTCGTCTGCTATTGCATCAAATTTGCCAAGATTTTCATCATTATTATTTCTGTAACACTTGCTTCCAAAGATTCTAAAATGTTTGATTGAGGCTGGCTTTCCATGCCATAGTTCATAGGGAGTCTTGTCACTGCTTGGCCTTAAGTGAGCTTTATTAAGGATATGTACTGCTGTGTGCACTGCTTCTGCCTAGAAGGTTTGAGCAATATTATTCTCTTGCATCATGGCTCTAGCAATTTGTTGAACAGATCTGTTTTGTCTCTCTGCTACTCCATTCTGCTGAGGTGTCCCTGCAATAGTAAATTGTTGTTTTATGCCATGTTCATTGCATAGGTCTACAAAGTCATAATCAGTGAATTCACCTCCTCTGTCTGATCTGATGCATTTCAGCTTGCATCCTGTCTGATTTTCTTCTAATGCTTTAAATGCTTTGAATTTGTCCAGAGCTTCTGATTTATTCTTGAGAAAAGAAACCCATGTCATTCTGGAGAAATCATCTATTATCAGCATAAAGTAGGACTCTCCACTTGGTGTTTTATTTCTTGCAGATCCACACAGATCCATGTGCACAAGTTGCAGTGGTCTTCTTGTTGATAACTCTTCTTTAGATTTAAAGGATGTGCGAGTTTGTTTCCCCAACTGACAAGATTTGCATATTGTGTTTGAGGGCCTTTTTATTTCTGGCATATCTCTGATAGCTTTCTTCTTGCTCAGTCTAATGATATGGTCAAAGCTGAGATGTCCCAATCTCCTATGCCATAACCATGACTCCTTGAGTTTGCTAAGATGGCAGGCTTCATCCTCCTCTTTCACTATGTACACATTACTCTTTGTTCGAACACCTTTGAGTAGAGTTTTTCCTGTTGTGCTTGATCTGACTACACAATCTTGTGCTCTAAAGAGAACTTCACAGCCTTTATCACACATCTGACTGACACTCAGTAAATTTTCTTTCAGACCATCTACATATAATACATCTTGGGTCTTTCCTCTGCCATTTTCTATGCCGACTGATCCTTTTCCCTTGATCTTTCCTGATTTGTCATTTCCAAAAGTGACATTGCCCGATTTCTTTTCATCAAGAGTTAAAAACTTGTTTTTGTCTCCTGTCATGTGTTTAGAGCAGCCACTATCCAAATACCATTGACTCTTCAAATCTTGAGCAGTTAAAGCCAAGTCACATTTATTCACCTTCTTTATCCACTGGAGGCCCCCTTTTGTTTGGTATCTTTTGTGAGGTGATGAATTATATCCTTTTAGAGAACACTTGGAAGATATATGTCCAACTTGATTGCATATACAACATTTGATTAAGTTTTTGCAGAATCGTGAGCATGAACAAAATTGCTTTGACTCATAAACCTCCTTGAGGTGTTGAACATCAGTCTTTGTCCATACTTTCTACATTCAATAATTATATGGCCAAAATCCTTACAATAAAAACAATAACCATAGAAATTACTTGCATACCGATGTAAGGTTGTCTCTTCAATGCTTGCATCTTTTGCTGGTTTGAATCATTCCTCCTTGTATGAAAATATGCAGCAATGTGTCCCGGCTTGTGGTAGACATAACAGGTGGCATTCTTCATAGGAGGCAAGAATATCCTTTGATGGCTTCCAAATTTGATATAATCAGGAATATATGATCCTTTCTCTGTTGTCTTAGTATTTGTTACAATCTTTGTTATTAGAGGTTTCTTCTGGTCTCTATCTTTCTCATTACATGTTTCTTCCTTTGTAGGAATTATTTGAGCTGCTTCATCAGCCTTCTTTGCTTTCACAAAAAATATATTTTTGTTTTCCTTTTCTTTGCCTTTACTTGATTCTCCTTCATAGCCTATCCCAGTTTTTATTAGAGGAGATCTTTGAGCATCCAAGATTTCATTCAACTTACCAAAACTTGTCATTTGAGAAGGGTATATAGAAACTTTCTGTTGAGCACTTTCTAATTTCCTTCTCAGACACAAAATTTCTTCTTCCAACTTCTCTTGTTCTCGAGTTTTATCTTTGATTTACTGAAATAACATATCTTCTATCTTCTTGGCTTCTTCAAGATTTACCTTCAGCTGCATGAGGACTTCTGAATTTTGTTCTTCTTTCACACATTTGAGGAGAATCTCTTTTTGTTTTCTGCATTTTAGTTTGAGTCTGTCAATCTCCTCCAGAGCACTTCTTAGCTCCCCCTCAAGATCGAATTCCCCTTCTTCTTCTTCTTCTAGCAAGAGTCCTTCAAGATCTTCTATGGCCATTAGTAAAAATTCAGAGGTTCCCTCTTCTCCTGAGGGTTCATCTGAGTCTTCAGATGCACTGCTGTCTTGCTGAGCGTAGAAGGATTTTCTGCTGAATTTCTTTCCTTTCTACCAATTCTTTGATGTGTCTTTCTCTGATTCTTGAGCTTGATTTCTTACTTTCTTGTGAGGAAATTTAGCAGCATAATGTCCAAATCTTCCACAGTTAAAGCATTTAAAAGGAATTTTACCTTTGTATCTACCTGAGCCTCTATCCAATTTCTTGACAAATTTAGCCTCTTCTTCATCAGAGCAGGAGCATATGTCTTCCTTTTCTTCTTTCTTCTTTTCTGTTTTGAATGTTGCCTCCCTTGTGCTTGACTTCTTCTGTGGGAGCCTCATCTCATATGTTGTAAGATTTCCTAGTAGCTGGTTCATGGTCAAGGTCTCCTAATCAGCTGTTTCTTCTATTGCAGACACCTTGGGATTGAATCTGGATGGAAGAGATCTTAGAATCTTTTGTACAATTATACCTTCTGGTATTGTTTCTCCAAGAGCTTTCATACTGTTAACAATTTCTGCAACTTTTAAGAAGAAGCTCCCAACATCTTCATCATCATTCATTTTTAATTTTTCAAACTGGGCTCTATATACTTGAAGTTTGGCAGTCTTAACCTTTTTATTTCCCTCATGGATATTCTCTAGAGTGTCCCACATATCTTTGGCAGTCTTACTGTGCATTATTTTGATAAACTCAGCTTCACATAGTCCATTTAAGATTACATTCATTGCTTTTGCATTAGCTACAAAGCTTTCTTTAGCTTCTTTCTCTGTATCAGTTGACTTTGTGACATATCCAATTTCCACATCATCCCAAGCTTCTAATCCTAAAGATATTATATAAGCTTTCATTCTTATTTTCCAAAAGGAATAATTTGCACCTGTAAAGAAAGGGGCTTTATTGGTTGAGCTTCCTTCTTGACTAGCCATCTTGAGAGCCTAGGATCTCCTTTCAGTTGTTAGACTAATATACAAGGAACTAGCTCTGATACCAATTGTTGAATCTTTAATTAAACTGAGAGGGGGGGGGGGGGTGAATCAGTTTAATACATACATTAGCCTTTTAAAATTTTCACCAAAATTATTTACAGCTTAATATGTGAACAATCTTATTTGCAGCCAGTATTAATTTATTGTGACACCATACTTATGTAGAAAGCAGCAAGAAATTAAGCAGATTTAAATAATCACATCAACACATAAGAAGCACACATAGAGACAACAGATGTAAGTGGAAACCCATAAAGGGAGAAAACCACATCTTATTATTGTTGTGATGAAAAGGCAAGCTCCAACTCCCTCTCACCACTGTTTTCTGCAGGCACCAACCTACAGGAGGCTCTATCCTCAATTCTGCAAGCTACAACTTGCAAGGAGGCACCAACTCCCTTCAATTTTCTGCAGGCACCAACCTACAGGAGGCTCCAACCTCAGTCTGCTACAACTGACAGCTATCAAGCTGCAACTTGATAGGGAAGCTCCAACTTCCTCAATTTATCAAACTGAATGTTTGCTGATTTACCTTAGATATCAGCTCTGTTCTGTAGCTTCTCTTTCTACTCTTCTTCTCTTAATCTTCTCTGCCTCACTCTTCTGTAATCTGCCTTCTATAAAATTTACTCTTTCTAACCACCTTTTTTTTGAATATCAAGATGATATTATTTATAGATTTCCTCTCATGACTGTTTGTATTCTACTGGGAATTTGAAATGGATAGCCATCTCTCTTTGCCTTCTTCCTTCTCCCTCCTTTTATCTACTTACTCAGGAATTATAACTGTAGGTGTCAATTTTAACATTACAGTGGGAGTTTTTTTCCTCTTGGACACTTGCCAATGCATCACAAACAATAAAAATCAATTAAAACAATTACATTCGAATTACAAAATGAATTTGTGTTCAACTCATTTAGTCTTTTGGCTTTTCTTTGACTGTGCTTGTCTTTTCTATGACTATGTTTTAACTCTTTTCTGCTCTGTATCCTTTTCTGTCTTCTTTTGTGGTGTAATTGTTGCATATGTGTAACAGTGCCTTTTAAATAAATAAAATGTAGTTGCAGACTTTTAAAACAGGGCAATTCCAATCCTTTTCGTGCCACGAGTGTCTTGTTGATGTGGCGAGTTCGGTAGGCCAGAACAGACATATATCACAATTGTATTATATTAATAATCACCCTCCACCTTGAGCCGAGGCCCGTGGGTCCACAGACCACGCGTCATACTTAAATACCACCGCAACCATGTTATATCTATATATATAACAACGCCCTTTTATATAGACATATAATGTAATTTCAACTCTCAGCATACATACAAACTTCCTTTTGAAATGACTTAAATCAATTCTCGACGTAATATAATAAAAATTCTTTAAGCATATAAGAACTACTTTTGGGCCCACTTGCCATGCTTCTCGATGCAATGAGTCTCCTCCAATTGCGATTGATCATTCCTGCTCCGATTGCGATTGATCGCAATCACAACTTCAAATACTCTAATGCGATTTAATCACTTTTAAGTTCTTCTGATTGCGATTCAATCGGAAATCGGAAATCGCAACTGCAATGCGCTCTTCAATTTCAACCCTCCAAAGTTCCGATGCGATTCCAATCGGAAATCACCAATCGGAAATTGCAATGCGCTTCCACCTTTGGACTCTTCACATTTCCGATCTGATTGGGGAGGGGTCCCACCTTATAAAACTTTTTTTTATGCGCTCCATAATATATATGCCTTGGACCTTTGGTTCTTTTGTTTTCGGGATTGATAATATGAAACTTATAATAAAGTGCTCCTTGTAATGTACATGCTTTGGACCTTTGCAACATATGTAATGCGCGGCATTTATATGTATTGTAATGGATATATATATATATATATATATATATATATATATATATATATATATATATATATATATATATATATATACATACATATATATATATATATATATATATGTATGTATGTATCCTCCATCGGGGTAGGCGATTCCCAGAATTTATGGTTCTGTGCAATTCCCGGAATATTTGTGTTATGTATAACGCCGGTTGGAGTGTGTGATTCCCGGAATATGGTTCTGCATTATATGCGTAACGCTCGGCTTGGGGTATGATTCTCTGAATTTTATAACTTCTCTGCCTTTGCCTCTGCTGCTTCTGTCGTTCTGCCTCTGCTTCTGTCTCTGTGATAATGATTCTGCCTCTATTATATTCGCTTCCTCTGCCTTCATTTGCTTCTTTGCTGCCTCCATTGTATTCGCTGCTTCTTTTTTCTGTCTTTGCTTCAGCGCTGCCTCCTTTTCCTTCTTTGCCTCCTTTGCCATCAATGACAACATTTCCAACAGGTGGAAAATGAAAACCTTGTAGTTTATTCACAGTAATTTCCAGTGACATGGAATCAAATCAGTTTTAAGATGTGAAGGAAGGAGGTTTCACATATGTGAGACACTAGAAATGTGGATAAGTTTGGCTACAACATGTTCCCATAGACCATGTGGTTGATATATTCACGAAGGTTCTAGAGAGAACTAAGTTCATCTACTTCAGAGAACAGATGGGTATAGTGGAGAACACCTTCCTTGCTAAGAGGGAGTGTTAGATTTTGGTGTAACAAAATAGAGGTGTTCTACTCTATGATGTTTAAGATGATAAGGAGCACAAGAACTCCAAAACCCAGAAACAATTTTGCGAGATAAGATTGGTAAACACCTTAATTAAATTAATTTTACATAGTTTAATTATTTCCTAAGTCTAACTGATGGAAGTTGTTTAATTAAAGTTAATTAGTTAAGGTAATTTGATTTTTCTCTAAAGAATTCTAGTGATGGAGTCAAAGTGATCTAAGTCATTGATTGGGATTAGATCTTGGTTGTTGGTTTCCCAAAATAATATTATAATATAAAATATAGGGCTTGGAGAGAGGCATCAATTAGATCAAAAATTATTCAAGCAGTTTGAACACCCAGTTGCAACATTCAGCAAGGGTGTAGTTAAAGCTAAGGAAGAGACAGTAGTGAGGTTTGCATTAGTGATAATTTTCGAAGAAATACTCTAGAGGTTTTTCAATGGTCGAGAGTTAGGAAAAGATGTTGAATTATCTAGTAGATGAGGTTGTATTCGACAGTGGCAATTAGCCAGACTCCCAATGTGAGTTTCCAGAGGGAGCATCAATTTAGTTGCTAGGGCCTATATCTATTTCCCGGAGGTGGAGAAAATTGATTCTAGAGGTAGAGGAAGACAAGAAAATTTTCCTATATGATTTTCTAGGGAACACATTTTTTTCTAAAGCCAGAAATGTACATTTCCAAATAGGTTGAGCGAATTTCCAGGGAAGTGCAAGTTTTCTAGAGAGTTTTAGATCAAGTTGTTGTGAGGGAAAAATATTTTCCCAGTATATTTCCAATTGATATAAATTGTCGGAGCTAAGCCAAGAGGGCTAGCAATTGTAATTCTCTATTTTTGCTGCATAGTAATAAAACCTTCATATGCTACATTGGTTTTCTCTTCGAGGCTTTTCCAGGGACAATTGTCCAAAATAATGTTGTTAAATTTTTGTGTGTGTCTATCTATTTCTCAATTTCGTATTTTATATGTCCACACTTTTTTTATGGTGAAGAATTCATCAGTGATTTGATTGTTATTTGTTGACAATAATTAAAAGATTACAAATAAAATACTAACAATTAGAAGATTAAACTCTAGTTGTTTCATTCAAGTAATTTTTACATTCTCCAACCAAGATATATAGTATTTATGTTTAGATGCTTTCTACAAAATGAACCCATGAACGTTTTCTCATGAGTAAAAGGGATGAATTTCTATAAAAAACCAATGTATTAAACCAAAAAAAAAAATTGTTGATTGTATATGGTATCAAATTCATGAGGATGGGCCCCTAAGTGTCTACAATTGGAGGAATGGATCAAGATGCATGTGTTCCTACTAGATTGGGATCCATTCAAGCCAAGGTTAATGATGAGATGTTAAAGTAGTGTAATGTGTTATGAATGGGTACTCTAATGTCCATGTGATGGATTCAAACACTTGTGCAAACTTTTACAAGGGAAATTTGTCGATGTTTCTCCAACCAAGATATGTAGTAATCATGTTTAAATTCTTGTTTCTCAATGAACCCATAAAAAAGGGATGAATTCCTATAAAAAAGAAACATATTAAACCAAATAAATCTACTTGATTGCAAATGGTATTAGATTCATGAGGATGAGTCCTTAAGTGTCTAGTATTGGTAGGAAAGGAATGATATGGATGCATATATACTAGATTGGGAGCCATTCATGTTAGGGTTAATGATGAGATGTCAAGTGGATATCACACTATTGTTCTTGTAATGGATTCGAATTTTTGTGCAAACAGATACAAGGGATTTTGGTTTCTATTTGTAGTGGGGAAGGTAATGGTGACATGGTTGTAAGAATTTCACCAATGTAATTTATCGTCCAATCCCACATGGAAACTTGCGTCCTTTCTTGTTTCAAACAATTCCATTGTAAAGATAGTAGTAATAAGATGCATAATTATCTTAATGTTTTCTTTCATCCATACTTTCATACTATATTTATTTTTAGTAATTGCACCTAAATGATTTGTAAACTATTTTGGATATTTCATTGGAACAAACTCATCAGAAAAAATATTACAAGTGTAGTCCTCAAATCACTAAAATATACTTAGTATGAAATCGAAGGAGTTAAAAACAATAACACTTAAATCCCATCCACACATTGAACACAATATGTACCCTCCTAATAGGATAAATCCATCAAGAACTTGGGAACTTATAACTTGCTCTTTCCTTCTTAGATACAAAATGCAAATACAAAGAAAGATGAACTCGTTATGGAGTCATCATATACAATTTGGCTTATATAGATGTTATAGAGTCTTCTAGTTCCTCTATTATATTAGCAATATCCCACTCCTTTTCTCTAATCAACTATGAAATCACAAATACAACTAGAATGGAATCTATTCCTTTCTTAACAACCTAGTGTTTAACATGTCCATATAGCCATGTAGAATTAAGGCTAGGGTTTCTGCATGCCTAAACTCATGATTAGGGCTAGGGTTTTGGACCTTTTGAAATTTTGTTAAAAGTAGTTCCACATGAGTATAGGCCCTGTCATGGTAGTCATTTTTCACTATAGTGGTGAAAAGCATGGCTCATGTTATGAAAGTTGGGAAATACCTCAAGTTGAGTTATATTACTAAATTTATTACTTTACTTAGTTTTAAATTTAAAATTATCTTGTAATGATTTTATTATTAATTATAACCTAAAATGGGTGTATGAGTGATGATATGGAGACTATGGAAATTAGTTGAATATATAAATTTGTTGAGTCACAATTTAAGTAATAATTTTATATATAACAAGGTTGCATAGCTAGTGTTCCGGCTTAGTTTAATTATTGAAATTCGAAAATTATGAACCACCTCTCATATTTGAACAAAGGCTACAAAGTAACTACTGCATAGTTGAAAGTTTATTTCGATATATAAATAATTTGCATTTTTATTAAAAAAATTGCTTTTAAATAATATAATATTTTAATTAAGTGTGGAATTTGATTTTTTAATTTTAAAATTAAATTTTTTTTTAGTAATTCCTTCAAATAATATATCCAAAAATAATGAAATTTAAATAATGAAAGTAATAGGTATGAAGGATAATGGATTCCTAACTAATCAATCAATCCATATTTATCAATTAAAGTAAATGAAAACTATCTTCAATATTGATTAACCCCTCAATTATGTTACAACTTTCTTTTGAAAATAAATAAATAAAATTATTTTTCCTTACATTATTTTTTATATTTATAAATGGTTAGTAGTATTCTATTATTTGCTGTCAAGTCCTGCTAGCACAATCGGTTGAGGATGGGCCTCGTCAGCAAGGCGACCAAGGATAAAACCTAACGGGGGGGGGGGGGGGGGTGGTTATTCCCTGTGCTAGGGGGAGGAGACATGGATAAAATCCAACCAGTATAAGGGCTAGTGCGGCCCAGGCCGAGTGCAATCCCCAGGTGAATTTGACGGCTTAGATGCCCCTGGGTCGCGAATTCTCAGGCCACAGGTCAAGCCTAGAGGATCACAGAAAACTTGACAAACAAAAGAAAATATTCTATTATTTTCCACTTAAATGAATATAATTAATATTTCCTTCCAAATATTTGGGTTTGATTTATATTGACAAAATCGTTGATAATAACATTTATTAGATATCAGTTTTTGGGATTTAAGTCATTCATCTATGACCATTTCCATGAGAGGTAGTAGTAATTGACTAATTTCTCATGATTTTTGAATAGTCCAGAAAGCACTCATTGCATCGGGTGATGCTCAAAAGGGTCAAGAAGTGGGATTGAAACTAGAGAAATGAATCACATAGTGTCAATCATCACTTTTAGGGCTTGCACTTGGTAACCAGGACTTCCCCAAAGGTCATCCATCCCAGATCTCTTCTGGCTAAAGCACTGCGAAAACCCTCCCGGAAGTCCTAGGTACTGGGTGCAAGCCCTGAAAGTGATGATTGACGATATGTGATTCATTTCACTAGTTTCAATCCCACTTCTTCACCCCTATGATCATCACTTGATGTAATGAGTGCTAAGTGGACTATTCAAAAAACATGAGAAATTAGTCAGTTACAGTTACGTCTCGTGGAAATTTTCATAGATGAATGACTTATTTAAGGCAGTTAAATCCCAAAAAATGATATCTAATATAATGCACCGCAAAAACTCCCAATACTTAAATAAACATTTATTTAAAAAGAAACTTAAATGATGTATAAGTAAGACTTAACTAAGTCTTATATTATCTCTATTTATATTCAAATCCCCAATAAAAATTTATGAAAATTACCTGATTGTGAATTAGAAAAATGATATTTAACAAAACACTATAATATTCATAAAACAAATTTATCATAAACTCTCTTAAAAATGAAACCTAACGAAAGCACAAAAAAATCAAAACACATAAAAATGAAACCTAACAAAGAAATCAAAACACATATTAAGTTGTGATTTTAGCTCACATCCAAGATCTACTGTAAATCATTTGGCAATATTGTTATTGGTGATTGACATTTAAACAAAAATAAATAAAAAATATTATCACCTTTGAACCAAGATATACATAGTGAAACTTGATAAAATAATAAGCATCTTATTACGAGGAGCATACCTGTTATTACAAGGAGCATACCCTTCATATATGTACGAAAAAAGAATATGTGATGATCGCGAAAATTTGGCTGTATGAAATAATATGTGAGGATCATGCTCTATGTAAATCCAAGCTGAAAACCATGTTCTTCCTACAGAGACGAATTACTACCTAATATGTTTCAAATTTCAGGATTTAAATTTCTTCAAGTGAAAATTCTTTAAAGTATAATATAACATGTGTTATTTTTCATTGTTTAAATTGTATTTTTGAATGCTAAATAGAGTATATATATGATCAAATAAAATTTTTGACAATAAAAACTTAATTTTTTTTAATGATATATACATAAAAAATAAATTATATATAATACATACTTAGTTTACATTAAAATATTTTACATCACATATCAAGAAATTTTATCACACAAATTAAAATGGTTTTTTATTATTAATATATTTTTAATTATATTTCAATATTAATTTTTATTAAAATATTTTATCTATATATAGGTATATATGAAGTTGATATCGACATAAATTAGTTAACATAGATTTTCAAATAGTTTATTTAACTATATTGTTGAAATATTTTTTAAGAATATAAGATTTAAACATCTTACCCATACCTTTTGTAAAAATTATACAACATGCATGTATATCCTGGATTCACCTGATCTAATAATGTACTAAAGTTAAATACTGAATCACTTCTACAAATATTTTGTGGAATTAAAAACACAATCGCTAATCACATGAACATGAAGAAGAATCAAATCAACCGTAGCATAGATAATTTCCCAGAGAAAGCTTACAGCTAAAAACCCCACTATCTTCTATTATATATTAAGCATGGATCATGAAACAATTACATACAAAACTCTTGTCACAAGAGCCCTCGAGTACTCAGTTAATTGTCTCACACTGTCATATGAAAAATTGACCAACACTTAGCCAATTCTCAACCTCCAGACATCTTGCCTTGCTTGCGCAATCCATGATGGAATAGATCCCTAAAATATAGGAATTATTTCCTTCCTTGACTGTGCAAGTATCATGAACATTCCAATGGGTGTTTGGTTGCATGTGTGCAACCCAATAATCCTACAACTGATAGTCAACTTCCCTTTCACCTAGAACTCAACTGGGTCTCCACTGGATTTGACATGCATGCGACTAATAATAGTAAATCCTTAGTTGCATGTGAGATCGGTGATTGTGAATTAATTAATATTTAATTCACTAGATCTCTCACTAGTGTATCTTTAGTTACAATTAGCACAACTGAGTTTAACTCACTTAATAAAGTTAAACTATATACAACTTGCACTAACTCATGGACCACTGCACTTCGAACTCTGTTACAATTAGAATTACTCTGCTTGCCTCACCAACTACCTCTAACTCGAAATCCACTAGCTAATTGAATTTTTCACTTTCAGTTAATTGTTTCAAGTCAACATTGAGAGTAGATTACAGTTTAATGTCCATGTTAATTAGGGAATAGCCAAAATAGACATGCACCCAAAAATAGCATTGTGGGCCCCACCCTAGTCTGGGTGCTTAAATCAACTAAGCATGGGTGCTGAAATTTATTGTTGAATCTCAACACTCTCTCTCAACAAGAAAGGGATTATCCTTCACCCTAATCCTATCTCTGTGGTATTAAAATTTTCTCTTGGTGAGCGCCTTTGTCAGAATATTTGCACCCTGATCTTCCGTGGGAATGTACCGAAGTAACATTATCCTTCTCTGCACACAATCTCTGAGATGATGGTACCAGATATCTATATGCTTGGACCTATCATGAAACACATGATTAATTGAGAGTTTAATGAAACTCTGATTATCACAATGAATCACTATCGGATCCATCTGAGAACCAAACAAGCCAACCAAGATCTTTCTCATCCAGATAGCCTCACATGCAGCTTAACTGGCTTCCATGTATTATTATTCCATTGAACTAGTGCCACAAATCGTTGTTTCCTATTGTGCCAAGAAAATTTTGTCGATCCTATGCTAAATATCCCTCCTGATGTGCTCTTTATGTCTGATGGACTACCCACCCAATTTTCATTTGTGAAGCCTTGAAGCTTCACTCCCTCTATCTGTATCTACCATAGACCATACTCTGATGTGCCCCTCTGGTATCTTAAGACATGCTTCCCCGCCTTCCAAAAGAGCTTGGTAGGCTTAACCATAGCTGGACTCAGTTGGTTAACTATGTAGCAAATGTCTGGTCTCGTGTTCACCAAATACATCAGTGAACCCACTAACTACCTATAGATAGTAGCATCCTCTTTCCTCCAATTTCCTGGAAGAGGAGTATCCATGGGTTTGCATCTCTCCATGTTAAACTTACCCAGTATCTCCTTTGCATACTTGCCTTGAGACACAAAATGTCCACCATCCCTCTGCCATATTTCGAATCTAAGGAAATAATGAAGGAGTCCCATATCCTTCATTTTGAACTCCCTTGCAAGATCCTCTTTGCATGCATGTATCAACTACACATCCCCAGTCAAAATTAGATCATCAACATAAAGAACAATGATCAATAGCTTACCCTCAACCGCAATAGTGTATAGGTTTTCATCTGCTTCACTTTTGGTGAAGCCCAGTCTGGTGAAATAGTTGCCTATCAGAGTGTACCAAGCACGGGGTGCTTTCTTCAGACCATACAGTGCTCTTTTGAGTCACGACACATGTGACTCACTGTTGAAGATTTAGAAACATTCAGGCTGCTCTATGTACACCTCTTCCTCAATGATCCCATTGATAAACACAATTTTCACATCCATCTGATGAATGTGCCATCCCATTTGTGCTAAGAGTGCAAGGATGGATCTTATGGAAGAGTACCTTGCAACAGGTGCAAAAGTCTCATCATAATCTATCCCCTTGATCTGTGAGAATCCTCAGGCCACAAATATGGCCTTGTATTTATTCACACTCCCATCAACAACTTCCTTTACCTTGTAGATCGATCTCGATCCAACCACTGATTTGTCAGTTAGTCTTGGGACTATCTCCCATGCACTGTTCTTGACAACAGAGTCATAATCCTCCACCATTGCATCAACTGAAGTTGACTGCTGCACTGCTTCCTGAAAGGAAGATGGTTCAGTCACAATACATTTTCTCATAAGATCCATGTATCCAGTAAATCGGTTAGGAGATTGTCTTTGCTTGCGCTGTGAATTAGGGGCTCCTACATTCTTTGCAACATCAAGTCTCAATCTATGAGCTTCTATGTTGCGCCTTCTACCATTTCTGATGGATGGATCTATATGAGTGTTTTCCTCCACTTCATGAACCTCCTCATGTGGTTGATCTACATCTTGAGACTCATCCTCGGGAACCAACAATTCCTCCTCTCCATGCAAGTCCACTCCCTATCAAGGGACAACCGCATGGATTTCTCCTCATCAAATTTTATATCCCGTCGCACAATAGTCATTCTACTATTTGGAAAATACACATGATAGTTATGGGGTGTTTTAGCGTACCCCACAAAAATCCCAACCTCAGTTGCTGGTTCCAGCTTCTTCCTGGCATCTTAGGTCACATGCACATAAACAAATGAGCCAAAAATCTTAAAGTGTGAAACATCAAATTTCAGCCTCTTCAGGTGTACTCATGCCAAGTACTCTATGAGGACAACGATTTTTCACATGTACCGTTGTATTGCATACTTACGCCCATAGATTCATCAGTAGGCCTTGAACATGCAACATCACTCGTGATGCACCCACAATAGTCTTATTCTTCCTCTACATGACCCCATTCCATTGTGGGTTATGAGCCGCTATGATTTCTCTTCGAATTCCTTCTTTTCAGCAGAATTTCTTGAATTCATTAGAGATGTATTCTGCACCATTATTTCTCCTAAGAGCCTTCACTTGCTTCCTCGACTCTTTCTCCACCAGTGCCTTAAACTCACAAAATTTAGAGAATTTTTTATCTTCCTTCTACATGAAGAAGATCCAGCACTTACGACAAATGTCATCAACAAATATTACATAGTAATTATGTTTTGTTATTGAAGTAACCAAGAAAGGACCATACACAACTGTGTAAACTCTCTCAAATATCCCCAAAGCTCGGTTTTCCTTCTCATCAAAGGTGGCCTTTACATATTTTACCATAGTACATCCCTTGCATGTGTCTGACTGTGCAAGTGTACCCCTGGGAAGACCAGTACAAATCTGTTGCATGAATTTCAAGGCTCCATCGTGAAGATGGCCCAATCGCCTATGCCATAATTCGCCCTCGTCCCGGCTCACCACTTGATCTACCTTGCCCATCATTGTTGCGCAGCCATCTACCTCCAGCTTGTAGAGACTCTTAACTCGAATCCCTATCCTCTTGGATTGTGTTATTGTTTTATGTCGCAGTAAAGCTTTTCCATCACTTAAAATAATAGGATAACCTCTATCCTCCAACATTGCGACTAATACCAATTTTTTCTTCAGACCTAGTACCAAACTTTTTTTCAGACCTAGTACATGCATAAAATATTTTAATTGAAATGGTTTACCTAATTCCCTCTGGAAGGTAATGGTACCAATCCTGGTAGCACTGTATCGTCCGCCATCATCCATTTCAATATGCATCTGGAGATATTTCTCCTCCAAGTCACTAAAAAGTTCCTTATCTCCCGTCATGTGAAAGGAAGCGCCACTATCTAAATACCACACATACCCCAATGCACTGGACATCATGCATGCGATCAATGAGAAGTCAAGCTCAAATTGTGAGACAAGGGCCTCACCAGCTGCAGATCCTCTAGTCTTTTTGTATTTATTCTTTTGTGGATAGTTAGTAGCGAAATGCTCATGCTTGCGACAGTGAAAATACTTCACCTTGGACATGTCCTGCTTATTTCCATTCTTGGACTCGGATTTAGAATGGAATTTCTTCCCCTTCCCCTTCCTTGCCTTGGTAGCCAAAGAAAAATCCTCTTCATCCTCATTCTTATATGAAGATCCATCTCTAGTGTTCCTTGTAAACTCCTCCTGCACCAAATCAGACCACAGTTGTTCCCAATTTGGCAAAATTTCCCTTCCATTGACAGAGTCTAGATAGCCGTGCCAACTCTTGGGAAGTCCTAGGAGAGCCAAGCTCACCAAATCATCATCAAAAACTGTTATTCCAACGCTCCCCAATTCATCCTGACATTGGACAAAATTTGTTAGATATTTTGGAATAGTGTCGCCCTTTTCCATCTTGATCTTCTTAAGTTTATCTTTGAGCGCCAATTTCCTATGATCGCTACTACTTTGGAATAGATCCGTTAAAGCCTTCCACATTTCATATGATGTGGCTTTCCCATGGAGGCTTGAGACAATGTGGTCTCGTACTCCCTCCAATAGGATCATCCTCTCCTTTTCCACTTTCTTTAGCCATGCATCAATATTTGCAGCATTTTCCACAAAGGGTTTAGGAACATCATTGTCAATGAATTCTTTCAAGCCATTGTCTTTGAGTACTGCCTCCATCTTTCCCTTCCAAGAAATATAGTTTGAGCTTCTCTTGAGTGCATAATCTAACCTCAAGCCATTGAAATCCATTTCGATCTTGAATCAGTTGTAGCACCAAGAAAGTCTTTCTGCAAATTTGAATTTTGTTCAGTCACAAACTCAGCTCCTACTTTACTTCTGCAATTTTTTGTGCTCTAATACCATTTAGAGATTATACAACATGCATGTATATCTTGAATTCACCCAATATAAGAATGTAATAAAGTTAAATATTGAATCGCTTCTACAAATCTTTTGTGGAATTAAAAACACAATCGTTAATCACATGAACATGAAGAAGTGTCAAATCAACCACAACACAGATAATTTCCCGAGGAAAGCTTACAACTAAAAACTCCACTATATTCTATTGTATATTAAGCATGGATCATGAAACAAGTACATACAAAAATCTTCTCACAAGAACCCTCCAGTACTTAGCTAATTGTCTCCCACTGTCATATGCAAAACTGACCAGCACATAGCCAATTCTTAGCCTCCATACAACCTGCCTTACTTGCGCAATCCCTGATGGAATAGATCCATAAAAGATAGGAATTCGTGCCTGCCTTGACTGCACAAGTATCATGGGCACTCCAATGGGTGTTTGGTTGCACGTGTGCAACCCAATAATCCTGAAACTGATAGTCAACTTCCCTTTCACCTAGAATTAAACTAGGTCTCCACTGGATCTAACATGCATGCAAGTAATAATAGTAAATCCTCATTTGCATGTGAGATCACTGATTGTGAATTAATTAATATTTAATTCACTAGATCTCTCACTAGTGTATCTTTAGTTACAACTAGCACAACTGAGTTTAACTCACTTAACTGGGTTAAGCTATTTACAACTTGTACTAATTCATACACCACTGCACTTCGAACTCTATTACAATTATAATTACTCTATATGCCTCACCAACTTCATCTAACTAGAAATCCACTAGCTAATTGAATTTATCACTTTATTAAGTGTTTCAAGTCAACATTGAGAATAGATTAGAGTTTTATGTCCATCTTAATTAAGGGATAACCAAAACCTCACCAACTTCCTCTAACTAGAAATCCACTAGCTAATTGAATTTATCACTTTGTTAACTGTTTCAAGGCAACATTGAGAATAGATTAGAGTTTAATGTCCATATTAATTATGTGGTAAGACGTCTTTATTTTAAAATAACTTTCCTAAGTGCCACTGTGTTCCTCTTTGTGCCATTGGATCAAATGTTAGACCATTGAAATGTTTTAGGCCATTAGATCCACTCTCCTTCATTTGCCCTAAACTAGCTAATTAACTAACTCAAGCTTAAATTTTGAAAAGTGATAGACCAAGAATATGTGCTATTTCTCTCTGTTTTAATGGCTCTAACTATTATATTCTTGTTTCTATCTTGCAAAGGCTATTACAAACGCAGCACAGAGGTGGCAAAGGTCATTTTCTAGGGAGATTTTTCACATTTTGCGAAGAGTTATATTAAATCTATGCACGATGCAATTGGGGATCGATTATATTAAATCTATCCACTCGTGATTGATTATACGTTGGATGTTTGAGTAGTTCTCTGTGATTTTTTTTTCATTTACTGTTATCAAATCAAACAATTTCTTTTATCCATGGCTCAGTGTTGTAGAATTATATGATGGGTAAACTTTTTCCTAATTGAACCAATTGTAAATAAGGTTTGTATAATGCTATGTATAAATAAAGCAAGGACATTTTATAGTAAATGTGTTTTTTTAGCTTAATGTTTATTCTTGAGTAGTTATTTTGATTAGTGTTTGGTTTTATTTAAAACATTTTGTTTTAGTAATTATTATATAATGTTTTACTAATAAGAATGACATTTTATTGTTTAAAAGTAATAAATATTATTTTAGTAAAAATAATTATTAAATATAAAATTTAAATATAATGTTTTAAAAAATAAGATAATAATGACGATTAAAATATAAATATTTTGAAATTAAGATATTTTAACTAGATTTTATGTAAATTTCTAAAATATTTTAATGTTCATTCTTGAGTAGTTATTTTGATTAGTGTTTGGTTTTATTCAGAAAATTTTGTTTTAGTAATTATTCTATAATGTTTTACTAATAAGAATCACATTTTATTGTTTAAAAGTAATAAATATTATTTTAGTAAAAATAATTATTAAATATAAAATTTAAATATAATGTTTTAAAAAATAAGATAATAATGTATTCCTATGATGGTTTGGGATGGTGTAACATAGGATTGAGTATTCAATTCAAATAATCTCCAAGACACATTAGTAGCCTTGAGGTTCAAAAATTTCCATCATAAATTCTATAATTATGGGATGAGTGTGAATATCAATGTTGGCCCATTAATTTATACAAAACCAACCTAAGTTGTATTCCTATGATGGTTTTGGATGGTGTAACATAATATTGAGTATTCAATCCAAATCATTTTGAAGACACATTTGTAGCCTTGAGATCAAAAAATTCCATCATAAATTCTATAATTATAGGATGAGTGTGAATATCAATGTTGACCCATTAATTTATAAAAAACCAACCTTAAGTTGTATTTCTATGATTCAAATTGTACAATGAAAAAACCCATTGAATCTATAGATGAGGGAATTATAATGATATGATAAGATAGTTGATTATTTTAGACCTCGAATGTTGGCCTTTTCTCCAATTTCTCCAGCCCCAATCTGCCTTTTCCCCACATTTACAAAGCCATCTTATGCACTTGCAAAAATCCTATATCTCACTCATATCTTAATGCCAATTCTATATTATGTTATCGAAACACAATTTTATTCTTAATGCAAATTCCATATGTGGTGCAATTGCTAGTTATGGGATAACCAAAATAGACATGCACCCAAAAATAACATTGTGGGCCCCACCCTAGTCTAAGTGCTTAATGCAACTAGGCATGGGTGATGAAATTTTCTTGTTGAATCTCAACACATTTTTTACTTCTATTCATTTTATAGCGGACATTATTATTTTTATTTAAAACATAAATTTTAATCTTATTTTAAGGGGAAAATAGGATGGACAAACTTACACACCCCTCTCATACTGAGTTGTAAAACCAATATAGATCCATCTTAAGTACACATATAAATATAGATCCATCTTAAGTACCCATCTAATCTGAGCTAGCAGAGATCAAATTTCTTTATGTGCAAACTTTTGAGAGTGCAAAATACAATGTGTTATTTTTCATTGTTTAAATTATTTTTTTGAATGTTAAATAGAATATGTATAGGATCAAATACAAATTTTAAGCATAATTTTTTTCTTTCTATATCGACATAAATTAGCTAACTTAAATCTTCAAATAGTAAGATTTAATTTTAAAACATAATTTTTTATTTTATTTTAAGGGGAACGCACAGATGAACAAACTTACACATCCCTCTCATACTGAGTTGTAAAACAAATATAGATCCATCTTAAGTACACATCTAAATATAGATCCATCTTAAGTACCCATCTAATTTGAGCCAAAAGAGATCAAATTTCTTTATGTGAAAACTTTTGAAAGTGCAAAATACAATGTGTTATTTTTCATTGTTTAAATTGTTTTTTTTAATGTTAAATAGAATATATATAGGATCAAATACAAATTTTAAACATAATTTTTTTGAATATGGTATTGACATAAATTAGTTAACATAAATCTTCAAATAGTAAGCTTTAAATGTTTGGTTTATACAATTTTTTTACTTCTAATTAAGTTACAACATATTCATTTTTTTTAATTGTAATCAACACTGTTTTCTATTTAGAATATAATTTTTTTATTTTTATTTTTATTTTAAAGGGCATGGACTGAGAAACTTACATATTCCTTGAGCCTCTAGGCTCAACCAACATAGACCCATCTTCGGATAATTTTTTGAATGCAAAATACAATGCGTTATTTTTCATTGTTTAAATTGTATTTTTGAATGCTAAATAGAATATATATAGGACCAAATTAAAAATTCCCACCATAATTTTTTTTTCTATATATAGATATATATGAAGTTGATATCGACATAAATTAGTTAACATATATTTTCAAATAGTTTATTTAAACAGCGAAAATATTTTTGGAAAGTATAAAATTTAAACATCTTATTCACACATTTTTTTTACTTCTTATTACTTTACAAAATATTCATTTTTTAAAATTATAGTAGGCATTATTTTTTTTATTTAGAGCATAATTTTTTATTTTTATTTTATTTTATTCACATTTTTTTACTTCTAATTACTTTACAAAATAGTCATTTTTTAATTATACTAAGCATTATTTTTTTATTTAAAATATAAATTTTTATTTTTATTTTTATTTTGATTTAAAAAAATACATTGACAAACTTACACATTTATTTATACTAAGCTATATAATGAGTCTTTGGGCTCAATAAATCAATATAGTTAATGTAAAAATCCATGTGGCAATTGAAACTACTTCTTCAAGAATAACAAATCAGTACTAAAATTAAAACCAATCATAAAATGATAATTTCAAGAGAAAACCAAAATTTAACCTTGTAAAATAAGTGTGAAGTTATAATATTGCTCTTTTTCCAGAAGAAAAAAACTCTGGAATTAATGAAAGAGACTATTACGTAAAGCCAGTTTGATCAATATATAACCAGTAAAGTCATTTAAAACCAGATTGATCAGATGCCAGATTGGTCAATATGGTCAACATGTATCCAATGATACCTAAGTTATATTATTGCTTTTGCAACTGCAAGATATTATTCTTTCCCGCAAACTGAGTTATTAAAAAATATTTGAAAGATCGATGCAAGTTTGCAGTTTTGGTTATCCCAGTTGCCTGTGTTACAGAAGCTGCTCCCGCTCCAAAAGAGAAGGAACCCGAGCAAGAAATAGAATCTGAATAGGATGTGGGTTTTCCATCTTTTTTATTATATTTCATTGCACACAACAGAATAGAGATACCAAAGTAATGCCAGTGGATCGATTTTCTTTTATTAAGTTGGAGGGGAATTTACCACAGGGAAAAATTAGAAAGGGAGGTCCTGAGATGCAGAAGGAAGAATAGAGCCAGAGGATCAGGTCAACGTAGAATTGAAGGGGTTTATGTCTGAGCTCATGACACCTAATAATGACAGCAAAATGGAAATCAAGCATTGACATAGAAACTGATGATGGAAAAAAAGTTGTGAATTAATTGAAAGTTCCTTAGAATATGATGTACTCAATTTTCAAATGAGTGAAAACCAAGGGAAGAGAAAATGACAGAACTAAAGAGAGCAGGTAGAAATTTTATAGCTGCAGAGACTGGTACAAAATGTCACGAGATAGGTATTTATGATTGTTATTCATACATATGCATGTATACAATATCTCTATTTAGAAAAATAGGAAAAGGTCAAGCAAGTAAGCATATTCATCCCACAATTAATCAACCACTGGTAGGAAACACCATCATCCAGTCTTTTTAGGAATATAACACCTGTATCTTTTTACTAAAATAAAATATATAAAAAAAACCACCGGGAAAAATTTATTTTCCAATAAATAAGAAAATTTTGATGTCAAAAAAAAATCCGGGAGATAGTGAAGTTATATACACATTCAAATACAAGAGGAACGAATGAACAAGAAACCAGTAGCGAGGTACCTTAGCAGTCAGGACATGAAGCAGAAAAATTAATGTGGCCCTTATCACAAGGGAAAGCAGCAACTCGTGAAAACACAACAGACTAGCAAAGATACCAGAGAGTAGATTTCAAATTGTTCCACTGACCAGGTTCCAGAGGATTAGAAAAAAACTTGCCACTGGTGTGGTGTAGGGTAACCAGCAAGTGATTGGGTTTAAATTCAAAATGTCTCCAAAGGGTGCAGATGAGAATATATGCAAAACCATGAGTGATTTTGACATCATAGAAATGTACCTCATAACTTGATAACTTAGTAAAAATACAATTGTAAATGATTATAAATAGCATTTGAAAAAAAATTACAACATCCAGAAGATGGCCTCAAGATAATTGAATCTCTACATGTTCCTAGAACATATTTTCTTGACTCCAGCACTTAATGACAAGGGATGCTATGGAAAGAAGCAGAAAAGAGAAGAGATGGCAGTCCACGGAAGAGGTAATTGAATCTCTACATGTTCCAAAAAAGGTAATTGAATCTCTGTAATTGAATCTCTGAATGACAAGGGATATCATGGAAAGAAACAAAAAAGAGCAATGCATTCAAACAAAAAATTCATCTGTTTCCAGAACCCATTCCGCACAGTACGTTATTTCAAGGGCACCAACAGAATGGAGCGATGCAACCATCAAGATTTGTCATGGTGGTGAACACTATGTCTGCAATTGATTGCTAAATCCAGAACATTGCATGAAGGTTTAAATTTTCTGTTCCTTAAACGACCACATGCATAGGATGGAAAGAAGTAGCTGGAGATGGAATATAAACTAATCCTTGTCAGGGGAAGTGGAACCATATGCTCCCATGTCAAGGGGATAACCAAGAAAACATATTGCATGGCGTCGCCCGGAGTTGAACCGAAGATTATCACCATAATTCATGGCAACCAGATAAAAAAATTTCATTGCGCAGCCCGGACTTGAACCGGAGACCTTCAGTGTGTTAGACTGACGTGATAACCAACTACACCACGGCACCAAGTGATAGGAAAATGATAGAATCTTCGTTTTATTTCCTAATATTAAACTGAAACCTTGCAAGAGAAAAAGAAAAGCATTGCAATGCCAACCCTTTGTAACTACACCACGACACCAAGTGGCTCAATAAAATGAGAACAGTCCATGGCACTTCCTGACATGAAACATAAACCTTGCAACGGAAGCTCCTGTGTACAACAGAGGGAAGAAAAGCATTGGAACAACAACTCCTGGTGTGCAACAGAGGAAAGAAAACCATTGCAACGACAGCTCCTGGTGTACAACAGAGGAAAGAAAACCATTGCAACGTCAGCTCCTGGTATGCAAATAGAGGAAAAACCGGAGACCTTCATTGTGTTAGACTGAAGTGATAACCAACAAAACCACAACACTAAGTGGTTCAACAAAATGATAGAATCACTTCAAGGAATTTTAACCACGTTATTTTGAATTAGTTATTAATCTAATTCAGAATAATGTGATTAATCGAAAAATTAAAGGATCACAAAAGTCTTAAATAGTAACTTAATATTTGGTATTTGGTGGAACCGTGAAAATAAACACTAACCATACTTATAAGAATATTGGTTATAGGCGTAACCCCCTATCGGAAGGAGCATGTTTTGTGATTAGGCTAATTAATCTTTTTGATTTGATGGTCTAGATTGAAAGATGCCGGTATATTCTGGTCGTCGCCACTCAATCCATGGATGAAATCTACCCCACTAACTTCCTTGCATATCTAAATCCTGTGTTTAAACTGTACTTAAATTATTTTTTTACAAATCTTCATTAAAAATTTACTGTGCCATTTGCTGACCGCCACCTATTTGATTGTTCATGTACTCAATTAAACGTTCGCCCGCCATCATTAAACGTGTTAACCATGCGCCCGAGATGGAAACCAATGTTAACCATGCACGCCACCTATTTGATTGTTCATGTACTCAATTAAACGTTCGCCCGCCATCATTAAACGTGTTAACCATGCGCCCGGGATGGAAACCAGTGTTAACCATGCGCGCCACCTATTTGATTGTTCATGTACTTACCAACGTCACCGCTATCATTAAACGTATAACCTGAAAGTACCGGGATGGAAAACCAACAGTTAACTACAGCGCTATCATTAAACGTAATAACCAGCGCTATTAAATAGACCTTAATGGTGCGAGCGCGCAAGAATCTGCTCATAAGGCGTTCATCGCCGCGACTATTGAAGCATTGACTTCACCAGCGCAGCCAGCCTTCCTCCGCATGTTTACTTAATACAATATGTGAAAGGGTCGCGTTGATGCGTCAATGTTGTGGATGCTGTGGATGATTTTTGTTATAGAGTATTGTGGGGCGCAGGCTGCGAACAGGAAGAACGTCTGGCTCAAGGGTGACACTCCAGCCCGGCTCCGACTCTTATAGGTATTTCCTCTTCGATATCTTGAATGTTGTCTGTCTGACTAATGACATTTGCTTCATTAAAAAATTCAGCGTCTCCTTGCCTTGAACCTAGGTACAGCCATTTAACTGCAATGTCTTTGCCATCAGGTAGAACACCCTGTACATGAATCAATCAGATTTAAATTCTTTATATTCTGCATTATGACTGGAGTTATCGCCGACTCTATTTCAATTGAGAGCAATTATTTAATGCTTAGATTAAATCGCCTTTTAAGTATTTATATTCTTCATTATCCCTAATTCAATTGAAAGCTATGATTTAACACTCACTTTAAAGACAGACCCTTGTTATCCCTCCCCAAGTTATCTGATCGCAAGGAGGATCAGACTAAGCGCTTGACCGACGCTCAAGTTCGCAACAAAACTCTGCAGCAAAGGAAGCGATGAATCCATGGCCTTCTCCGCTTTGCTTGATTTTTCATAACCTGCGCCCTGACTTATATTTTGTATTGCCAAGTCATCGTCGAAATAATGAATATCTTGTTTTTGTTTTTTTATGTTTTTATTTTTATTTTTGCATTGGTCAATATTTAATGAATATGCCCAACGATATTTTAAAATTGGCTAAACCATTTTAATGAATATTAATTATCGTGATGCTATAAAACAATATTCTAAGGAGCATTTGGGTACCACAACACAACCGTTTTTCTCAACAGAATTCAACTCCATTGAAATATCATACAAATGACAATGCTTATAACTATTTTTAGTTTTTATCCTGTGGCAGGTAGAGATATCGTCTCATTTTTCCATGATGGTTACGCGGCTTATATGTGCATTTGTGTACTACCAGTACTGACACCAACAGAATATTGAACTGCGTTCGTAAAACCACATGCCGCGTCCACAATTCACATAAACCCATAATTCAATGTTAAGTTTATTGAATGTTAATTTATTGTCTCATAAACCCATAATTCAATGTTAAGTTTATTGAATGTTAATTTATTGTCTTCAAATCTGATAAAAAACACATGCTACTTACACAATTTACATAAATCCATCTATAATTTAATGTTAGAGTTTAATGAATTTTAAAACAATCAATTTTAAATTGACACGACTCCCATAAATATCTTATCTCACCTTTTAATTTTTTTATCATATGTTTTTTTATAAAATCTGTGAGTCAATACTTGGTATTATTTTTTTTAATTAATGTTGAATTTAATGAATTTTAAACAATCCACGTATAGAATTTTAAATTAACACAATTCCCATAAATATCTTATCTTACCTTTTAATTTTTCTATTATATGTTTTTTTATAAAATGTGTAAATCAATACTTGCTACTAATTTTTTTTTTTTTTTTAAAGATGCGACTTCCACAATTTACATAAATCCATAATTCAATGCTAAGTTTATTGAATTTTAATTTATTGTCTTCAAATCTGACCTCAAAAAAAAATCAACGTATAGAATTTTAAATTAACACGATTGGTGTAAATATCTTATCAAACTTTTTAATTTCACTATTATATAAGCTTTTTATAAAATGTGTGAGTCGATTTTTTTCTTTAGAAAATGTGAAGTTAAATTCTTTTAATAATAAATATTATTAATTTAAATTAATTTCAATATATTGAATAATAAATATTACCATATTTAAAAAAATTATATCATATTTTAATGTTGTTTTATTTAGTTTCACAAGTTATTTTATTAATATGATTAATCATAATATTTAAAAAATATGAAAATATATTAATCAAATTTATACAAATACTTCAAATATAAATACAAATATAATTGTATTCAATGCAACATCAATTACTTGAGTTAGAGAATACAATTTTAACATTTCAACCGAGTATTTTTAATTTGAACTTGAACTTGAACTAAGTAATTGATTCTCAACTCAATTACATGCGGCCTTCAATTTATTCTTAACTTCAAATTATCTAATACGCTATTTTAATCTGTCCTAATTATTATGATTACAATTTAAAAATATGTTATTATTATAATTTGATGGAATTCTTTTAAAATATAAAATTTCATTGAGTTTTCTTTTAAGATAATAAAATTTATATATGTTTGCTGAAATTTGAAGTTTTTTTAATAATTTGATTATTTATAAAATAATTAATAACAATTTTATTAATTCTAAAAAAATCAAAAAGAGAATAATTATTGATATTGCGTTTATTTATTTTTACTAGAAATATTTTTTATTGTTTTTATTCATTTCTGTAGTATAAAAATATGAAGTTCTTATATAATTTGAAATGTATTTATTTTTATTTTTAAAATACTAAATGTAGAATTTCACATTATTTTTTATAAAGATAAAAATAAAGTGAAAGTATGGATTATAGATGGAATTATATGGATGCAACATTGTGATATGCATTTGCATGCATAACTCCAAATTTAACATGTATATTTCCATTTCTACTTTACCTCATACCCATTGTAATCTAATAGACTATTATTGGAGGGTGGAAATGTGTATTCAAATTTGTACATCTCATTCCTGTTCCTACTTTCTTGAAAGGTCGGTGGAATGTCTCTATGATAGTTTTCTATGTTGATCTTCATTGACACGCCTTGTAAACATCACTAGAATAAGGATGTCAAAACAGTTTCACCTTTACTCAACCTCAATCCTCACAGATGATGTGAGAGATGAAGTGTGCATTTGGATATCAACACTTTTATTCTCACATCTAACTTAATTTGAAATGAAAGAAAATTATGTTTTGTATACAATGTCAAACAGAAGAAAATTATTAAATTTGGAATTTATTAAGTTATTAGATTATGATTATTCATTTTAACAAAAAAAAATAATTTGATCCATGTTATATTAGATATTTTTTGCACTTGAATAAGATTTTTTGTTTTTTTTTTTCTTTTTCCAACAAACATATTATCAACTACGTAGAAATGAGATTATTTTATTCATAAATATTTTTTCTGAGTTGAAAATAAGTCATATAAATCATTCATTTTAAAATTTTAAAAGTGTTGCAAGTAGTATAATTCTCAATCTACAAATTATATGTTTGGAGAGAAAAATATACAAATATTTATAATTTAAGTTAGTCAATGTTAAATTAATAATTATTAATATGAAAATGTAATTTATAGTTTTGTTTGATAAGGAAATAAGAAATTGCTATATGAAGTGGACAAATTAATTGATTAATCATAAATACACAACTACTTGCTTAAATGGATAATAAGGGTCTAAAATGATAGGAATTTACCTATTGCGAACAAAAGAATTAATTGATTTCAAATGATACCAAAAATACAAATCCTAAAAACTAGCTCAAAAGAGAAATGATCTATTATTCTACTTGCTTGTTCACAAGCTTGTCACTGTCATAGGATTCAAACCATGACACCAACCACTCAAAAAATACTTTTTTTAAAACACTAAACCCTTGTGGATTCAACACACATGGCGATTAACTTAGGTCTATGCCCATGTTTACTATTGTTGACTATGTTTGAGAACAGTAAAATATTGTTATAAAATTTGCAAAATATGACGTCTAGATTGACTATGGTAGATTTTGTTGTTAGTTCTTTTGGTTTATAATATGAATAATCAATCAATGTCATCCATGATCAAATGTCGCATTGTGAGAACAATTGTCTCAATGTTTAAATCAATCCCCTTGGGTTCACCAATACCTTTGGTTTATAATATTAAACCCTTGGGTTTATTAGTTCTTTTGGTTTATAATATGAATAATCGATCAATGTCATCCATGATAAAATGTCACATTCTGACAAATATTGTCTCAATATGAAAATCACTCATAGCCAACCATGGTCATAGTTGGTCGAACGTCGAATTGTGACAACAATTGTCTCAATGTTTAAATCAATTCCCTTGGGTTCACCAATTCCTTTGGTTTATAATTTTTTGGGTAATAATTTCCCTTGGGTTCACCACTTGCTTTGGTTTATTAGTTTTTTTGGTTTATAATATGAATAATCGATCAATGTCATCTAGGATCAAATGTCACATTCTGACAAACATTGTATCAATATGAAAATCACCCATGGCCAACCATGGTCATAGTTGGTCGAACGTCACATTGTGACAACAATTGTCTCAATATTTAAATCAGTTCCCTTGGGTTCACCAATTCCTTTGGTTTATAATATTAAGCCCTTAGGGTTATTAGTTCTTTTGTTTTATAATATGAATAATCGATCAATGTCATCCATAATCAAATGTTGCATTGTGATAAAAATTGTCTCAATGTTTAAATCAATCCCCTTGGGTTCACCAATTCCTTTGGTTTATAATATTTAACCCTTGGGTTTATTAGTTCTTTTGGTTTATAATATGAATAATTTATCAATGTCATCCATGATCAAATGTCACATTCTGACAAATATTGTCTCAATATGAAAATCACTCATGGCCAACCATGGTCATAGTTGCTCGAATGTCGCATTGTGACAACAATTGTCTCAATGTTTAAATCAATTCCCTTGGGTTCACCAATTCCTTTGGTTTATAATATTAAACCCTTGGGTTTATTAGTTCTTTTGGTTTATAATATGAATAATCGATCAATGTCATCCATAATCAAATGTCACATTCTGATAAATATTGTCTCAATATGAAAATCACCCATGGCCAACCATGGTCATAGTTGGTCCAACGTCGCATTATGACAACAATTGTCTCAATGTTTAAATCAATTCCCTTGGGTTCACCAATTCCTTTTGGTTTATAATTTTTTGGGTAATGGTTGTCCCTTGGGTTCACTAATTCCTTTGGTTTATAATGTTAAACCCTTGGGTTTATTAGTTTTTTTGGTTTATAATATGAATAATCGATCAATGTCATCCATGATCAAATGACACATTATGAGAAACATTGTCTCAATATGAAAATCACCCATGGCCAACCATGTTCATAGTTGGTCCAACGTCGCATTGTGACAACAATTGTCTCAATGTTTAAATCAATTCCCTTGGGTTCACCAATTCCTTTGGTTTATAATATTAAACCCTTGGGTTTATTAGTTCTTTTGGTTTATAATATGAATAATCGATCAATGTCATCCATGATAAAATGTCACATTCTGACAAATATTGTCTCAATATGAAAATCACTCATGGCCAACCATGGTCATAGTTGGCCGAACGTCGCATTGTGACAACAATTGTCTCAATGTTTAAATCAATTCCTTTGGGTTCACCAATTCCTTTGGTTTATAATATTAAACCCTTGGGTTTATTAGTTCTTTTGGTTTATAATATGAATAATCGATCAATGTCATCCATCATCAAATTGTCTAAATATGAAATCAGTCATGGCCAACCATGGTCATACTTGGTCCAACATCGCATTGTGACAACAATTGTCTCCATGTTTAAATGAATTCTCTTGGGTTCACCAATTCCTTTGGTTTATAATTTGTTGGGTAATGGTTTTCCCTTGGGTTCACCAATTCCTTTGGTTTATAATATTAAACCCTTGGGTTTATTAGTTCTTTTTGGTTTATAATATAAATAATCGATCAATGTCATCCATGATCAAATGTCACATTCTGACAAACATTGTCTCAATATGAAAATCACCCATGGCCAACCATGGTCATAGTTGGTCGAACGTCAAATTGTGACAACAATTGTCTCAATGTTTAAATCAATTCCCTTGGGTTCACCAATTCCTTTGGTTTATAATTTGTTGGGTAATGGTTTTCCCTTGGGTTCACCAATTCCTTTGGTTTATAATATTAAACTCTTGGGTTTTATTAATCTCTATTGTTTTTAATATTGCCTTTAGCCTTATTGATCCCTTAGGTTTTTAATATTTATCCCTTGGGTTCACCGATTCCTTTGGTTTATAATATTAAACCCTTGGGTTTATTAGTTCTTTTGGTTTATAATATGAATAATTGATCAATGTCATCCATGATCAAATGTCACATTCTCACAAACATTGTCTCAATATGAATATCACCCATGGCCAACCATGGTCATAGTTCGTCGAACGTCGCATTGTGACAACAATTATCTCAATATTTAAATCAAATCCCTTGGGTTCACCAATTCCTTTGGTTTACAATATTAAACCCTCGGGGTTATTAGTTATTTTGGTTCATAATATGAATAATCAATCAATGGCATCCATGATCAAATGTCGCATTGTGACAACAATGGTCTCAATGTTTAAATCAATTCCCTTGGGTTCACCAATTCATTGGTCATAGTTGGTCGAACGTCGCATTGTGACAACAATTGTCTCAATGTTTAAATCAATTCCCTTGGGTTCATCAATTCCTTTGGTTTATAATTTGTTGGGTAATGGTTTTCCTTGGGTTCACCAATTCCTTTGGTTTATAATATTAAACCCTTAGGTTTTATTAATCTCTACTATTTCTAATATTTCCCTTAGCCTTATCGATCCCTTAGGTTTTTAATATTTGTTGGGTAATGGTTTTCCCTTGGGTTCACCAATTCTTTTGGTTTATAATATTAAACCCTTGGGTTTATTAGTTCTTTTGGTTTATAATATGAATAGTCGATCAATGTCATCCATGATCAAATGTCACATTCTAACAAACATTGTCTCAATATGAATATCACCCATGGCCAACCATGGTCATAGTTGGTCGAACGTCGCATTGTGACAACAATTGTCTCAATATTTAAATCAAATCCGTTGGGTTCACCAATTCCTTTGGTTTATAATATTAAACCCTTGGGGTTATTAGTTCTTTTGGTTTATAATATGAATAATCAATCAATGTCATACATGATCAAATGTCGCATTGTGACAACAATGGTCTCAATGTTTAAATCAATTCCCTTTGGTTCACCAATTCCTTTTGGTTTATAATTTGTTGGGTAATGGTTGTCCCTTGGGTTCACCAATTCCTTTGGTTTATAATATTAAACTCTTGGGTTTATTAGTTCTTTTGGTTTATAATATGAATAATCGATCAATGTCATCCATGATCAAATGTGACATTCAGACAAATATTGTCTCAATATGAAAATCACCCATGACCAACCCTGGTCATAGTTGGTCCAACATCGCATTGTGACAACAATTCTCTCAATGTTTAAATCAATTCCCTTAGGTTCACCAATTTCTTTTGGTTTATAATTTGTTGGGTGATGGTTCTCCCTTGGGTTCACCAATTCCTTTGGTTTATAATATTAAACCCTTGGGTTTATTAGTTCTTTTGGTTTATAATATGAATAATCGATCAATGTCATCCATGATCAAATGTCACATTCTGACAAATATTGTCTTAATATGAAAATCACCCATGGCCAACCTTGGTCATAGTTGGTCCAACGTCGCTTTGTGACAATAATTGTCTCAATGTTTAAATCAATTCCCTTGGGTTCACCAATTCCTTTGGTTTATAATTTTTTGGGTAATGGTTTTCCCTTGGGTTCACCAATTGATTTGGTTTATGGTATTAAACTCTTGGGTTTTTTAATCTCTATTGTTTTTAATATTGCCCTTAGCCTTATTCATACCTTAGGTTTTTAATATTTATCCCTTAGGTCCACTGACTCCTTTGGTTTATAATATTAAACCCTTGGGTTTATTAGTTCTTTTGGTTTATATTGTTAATCACACATTCAGTTTATTACTCTCTTGAGTTTAAAACACTAATTCTGAGGGTTTGTTAATTTCTTAGATTTTTCAGTTTAAAATATTAATTCTTAGGGTTTATTAATCTTTATTGTTTATAATATTCATCCGTTAGGTTTATGATATTTATCCCTTGGGTTCACTGGTTCCTTTGCTTTATAACATTAAACCCTTGGGTTTATTAGTTCTTTTGATTTATAATGTTAATAATCTCGTTGGTTTATTAATATCTTATGTTTAAAATACTGATTCTATGGATTATTAATTTATTAGGTTTTTTAGTTTAAAATATCAATTCTTAGGGTTTATTAATCTCTTGTGTTTTTAATATTGATCCCTTATGTTTATAATATTTATCCCTTGGGTTCACCAATTCCTATGGTTTATAATATTTAAACCTTTGGTTTATGATGACATCTGGTTTGTATTATTAATTATCCCTTGGGTTTATTAATATCTTCACTTTAAAATAATAATTGTTAAGGTTTATTAATCTCTTAGGTTTTTTGTTTTTAAATATTTTTTCATATGGTTTATTACTCTCTTGAGTTTAATATTATTAATATATTAATATATATTATAAATAAATATTCAAATATTTATTAATAATGATTATTAGTAATATTATAATATTATTAATATATATTGTTAATAAATATTAAAATATTTATTAATAATGATTATTACTAATATTATAATATTAATAATATATATTATTAATAATATATATAAATAATATTATAATATTATAATATTTATTTAGTAATATTAATAATATTATAATATTACTAATAATCACGATAAATAAATATTCAAATATTTATTAATAATGATTATTAGTAATATTATAATATTATTAATTATATAAACAACTATGATATAATATATATTATTAATATATTATTAGTTCTTTTGGTTTATTAATAATATAACCATCTATCATATTAATATATCAATAAATATTAAATTATTATATATTATTAATATTATTTTTATATTAATATATATTATATATATTTCAAGTTAATTTATGGTATGTTTATACTTAATATTTTTAATATATTAATAAATAATTTTAATATATATTATTAATACTTATTATAATATTATTGATATATATAAAATATTTTGTGATTTTAATCATAATTAATATATTTAATATATTAATATTCTTATTAATATATAATATATATATTTCAAGTTAATATAATAAAATTATTATATATAATATTTATTTATTGATATATAAATTAATGTGATGGGTAGTGGATATAGGCCTATCGGCGTATATCAACCACATTAGTTTTTACTAATGTGGTTGTGCTAGGCGTAACCCCCTTAAAAACTAATGTGGTTCCGATAGGCGTAACCCCCTATCGGAAGGAGCATGTTTTGTGATTAGACTAATTAATTTTTTTGATCTGATGGTCAGGATTGGAAGATGCCGGTATATTCTGGTGGTCGCCACTCAATCCATGGATGAAATCTACCCCACTAACTTCCTTGCATATCTAAATCACGTGTTTAAACCGTACTTAAATTAATTTTTTACAAATCTTGATTAAAAATTTACTGTGCCATTTGCTGACCACCACCTATTTGATTGTTCAAATTCTCCATTAAACGTTTGCCCGCCATCTATAAACGTGTTAACCAGTGCGCCCGGAGGAAATCCAGCAGCAACTAAGTACAGTCACCTATTTGATTGTTCATGTACTCAATTAAACGTTCGCCCGCCATCATTAAACGTGTTAACCATGCGCCCGGGATGGAAACCAGTGTTAACCATGCGCGCCACCTATTTGATTGTTCATGTACTCAATTAAACGTTCGCCCGCCATCATTAAACGTGTTAACCATGCGCCCGGGATGGAAACCAGTGTTAACCATGCGCCATCATTAAACGTGTTAACCATGTGCCATCATTAAACGTGTTAACCATGCGGAGCGTTAAAGAGAGTGTAAAAATAGACCTCATCCACTGTCATGACTATTGAGTTGCCCACTTCACCATGCAGTTGGCCTTCTCCTCCTGTGCGTTACTTAATACAATATGTGAAAGGGTCGCGTTGATGCGTCAATGTTGTGGATGCTGTGGATGATTTTTGTTATAGAGTATTGTGGGGCGCAGGCTGCGAACAGGAAGAACGTCTGGCTCAAGGGTGACACTCCAGCCCGGCTCCGACTCTTATAGGTATTTCCTCTTCGATATCTTGAATGTTGTCTATCTGACTAATGACATTTGCTTCATTAAAAAATTCAGTGTCTCCTTGCCTTGAACCTATGTACATCCGTTTAACTGCAATGTCTTTGCCATCAGGTAGAACACCCTGTACATGAATCAATCAAATTTAAATTCTTTATATTCTGCATTATGACTGGAGTTATCGCCAGCTCTATTTCAATTGAGAGCAATTATTTAATTCTTAGATTAAATATCCTTTTAATTATTTATATTCTTCATTATCCCTAATTCAATTGAAAGCTATGATTTAACACTCACTTTAAAGACAGACCCTGGTTATCCCTCCCCAAGTTATCCGATCGCAAGGAGGATTAGACTAAGCGCTTGACCGATGCTCAGGTTCGCAACAGAACTCTACAGCAAAGGAAGCGATGAATCCATGGCCTTCTCCTCTTTGCTTGATTTTTCATAACCTGTGCCCTGACTTATATTTTGTATCGCCAAGTCATCGTCGAAATAATGAATATCTTGTTTTTGTTTTTTTATGTTTTTATTTTTATTTTTGCATTGGTCAATATTTAATGAATACGCCCAACGGTATTTTAAAACTGGATAAACCATTTTAATGAATATTAATTATCGTGATGCTATAAAACAATATTCTAAGGAGCATTCAGGTACCACAACACAACCATTTTTCTCAACATAATTCAACTCCATTGAAATATCATAAAAATGACAATGCTTATAACTATTTTTAGTTTTTATCCTGTGGCAGGTAGAGATATCGTCTCATTTTGCCATGATGGTTACGCGGCTTATATGTGCATTTGTGTACTACCAGTACTGACACCAACAGAATATTGAATTGCGTTCGTAAAACCGCATGCCGCGTCCACAATTCACATAAACCCATAATTCAATGTTAAGTTTATTGAATGTTAATTTATTTTCTCATAAACCCATAATTCAATGTTAAGTTTATTGAATGTTAATTTATTGTCTTCAAATCTGATAAAAAACACATGCTACTTATACAATTTACATAAATCCATCTATAATTTAATGTTAGAGTTTAATGAATTTTAAAACAATCAATTTTAAATTGACACGACTCCCATAAATATCTTATCTCACCTTTTAATATTTTTATCATATGTTTTTTTATAAAATCTGTGAGTTAATACTTGGTATTATTATTTTTTAATTAATGTTGAGTTTAATGAATTTTAAACAATCCACGTATAGAATTTTAAATTAACACGATTCCCATAAATATCTTATCTTACCTTTTAATTTTTCTATTATATGTTTTTTAATAAAATGTGTAAATCAATACTTGCTACTATTTTTTTTTTTTAAGATGCGACTTCCACAATTTACATAAATCCATAATTCAATGCTAAGTTTATTGAATTTTAATTTATTGTCTTCAAATTTGACCTCAAAAAACAATCAACGTATAGAATTTTAAATTAACACGATTGGCGTAAATATCTTATCAAACTTTTTAATTTCACTATTATATATGCTTTTTATAAAATGTGTGAGTCGTTTTTTTTCTTTAGAAAATGTGTAGTTAAATTCTTTTAATAATAAATATTATTAATTTCAATTAATTTCAATATATTGAATAATAAATATCGCTCCTCTTGTAAATGGAAGAGCCACTGATTTCTTCAAAGCTTCAGGAGGGCTAAGGCAGGGGTGTCCTCTTTCCCCTCTGCTTTTTGTCATCCAAGCCTCTGTCCTCAGCTACCTGTTAGACAAAAAGATGCAAGATCAAGATATCAACGGACTGTGTATTGCAAGAGGGGCAAAAAATATAAACCACGCCCTATTTGCGGATGACACTCCATTTTTGGGAGCTGCCTCTCTCTCCTCCACCTCTAAATTTAAAGCAGTTTTAGATGAATTCAGTGAAGCCTCTGGCAGCGTTGTAAATAAGAACAAATGTCATATCTACAGCTGGAACACCTCGCCCAGATTGCTCTCCGCTATTTCTAGATGTTTGGGTTTTTCTGACTCCTCCAATTGGATCTCCTTTAAATATTTGGGCCTTCCTGTTTTTCATAAGAAATCTACAAGCAAAGACTGGCTCCCTCAGCTGGAAAAATTCAAGTCTAGGATCCAAGCCTGGGGCTTCTCCTGGCTCAACACTACTGGCAAATCTGTCCTTATTAAATCTATGCTCTCCAGTCTTCCCCTATTTCAATTCGCTATGCTTCTCGCTCCGACAAGTATATTAAAAAAAATGGAATAATTCATGCGGAGGTGTTTTTGGAAGGGAGGTAAACAGAATGAAAACAAGATTCCCCTTATCAGTTGAGAAACCATCTCCAAGCCTCTGAGGGAGGGTGGTTTGAATTTCAAAAATCTCTGTCAGCAAAACGTGGCTATGACAGCTAAGATTATTTGGAGGATCATTGCGCCCAAGCCTGGCTGGGCCCAATTGGCTCTCTGGAAAAAGTATTTCAGGGGTCCTCGTTCCTCCTGTTTAGACAATGTAATCCATTTGCCTTATTCGTCTTTTCTCAAACTGTATGTTAAAGCTGCTCCCTTAATCAATGCGCACTCCTATTGGATTCCAGGAAATGGCATAAAGATCAATATCTGGGCTGATAAAATTATGAATAAGGACCCAATTGAAGACAGAGCCTCCATTAGAGCGTTGCGTTGCTGGATGGATAGAGAGGGGCTGTGTTCGTTGTGGGATATTTCTCTTTGGAAAGACTCTGCCTGGGCAGGGTGGAAACGAATCGAGGTGCCGGCTCACCTGACACTTGAATGGTCCACGCTGCTGGACCTCCTCCATGGCTTGGCACCCACGCGCATGATGAAAAAAGATGTGAAAGGCTGGGGGCCGAATGCCAAAGGTTACACTGTCTCCATGGGATATGACAAGCTGAAAGAGAGGCCTTATGTCCCCCCTGACCCTGCACCTTGGCAGGGGGTCTAGCGTTTTCCTTCATGGCCCAAAGTCGACTTCTTTGCTTGGCTCCTCTGCCACGGCAAGACCCTTACGTATGACATCTTGCAGAGAAAAGGGTTCTATGGTCCCTCCATCTGCTCGTTGTGCAATGAAAATGCAGAGACTGCTGTCCATCTAGTCCTCGAATGCAAGTTCTCTAAGCAGATCTGGTCCTCCTTCATTCACAATTTGGATTCCAACTTTTTGCTTCCTCGTTCCACTGCTGATCTTTTTTCTAATTGGGCAATCAGATATCCTGGCCCCCCTTCTAAAAATCAGCTAATTAAATCTGCATGGGCTATCCTTCCAAAGGTTATTTGTTGGCAGATCTGGCTAGAACGAAACAGAAGAATCTTCAGAAATATTAAACAAAATCACAAGGTCTTAGAAATCAAGATTAAATGTCATTTAAAGGAGTGCTTGACTGATATAAAAGATGATTCCAATCTCAGCCAACAGGACATTGCTTGGGGATCTTCCCTTGACTTGCAATTTCAATCAGCAGTTAGAAACGTCCCTCCTCTCAAAGACTGGCAAATAAGGAAATCCGAAACTGACCTTCAAGACTGGCTCAATTCTCATTCAAGGCACTCTCTCTTTTTTGATGGGGCAGCAAAGGGCAATCCGGGCAAAGCTGGTGCTGGAGGTGTTGTTGTAAGTCCAATTGGGAAAAAAATTCATACCTTTGCTTGGGGCTTGGATTCTCATCCAGCGTTCAAGCTGAAGCTTTGGCCCTCTACCAAGGCCTCAAGATCCTCAAAGATTTAAATATAAGTGAAGCTAATGTCATAGGGGATTCCCAGATCATTATAAACGCAATGGTTTCCAACTCCCCAGCCTCGGATCTCAAACTAGCAAGGCTGATATCCATAATTAAGGGTATGGAAAACGCTTTTCAAAAGTTGAATTACTACCATGTGCTGAGAACTCATAATAAACAGGCGGACATTGAAGCCAATAAAGCTACCCTCCTCTCTGCCGGGGTCAAGATGAAAGACGAGGAAGAATCTTGGGAACCTATCCCATAAGTTGTCCGTGGTCATGTTTTACTGTTGGCTCTTAAATAAATTTGTTTGTATCTTTAAGTTAGGGAAAATATCTGAAATCGAATTTTTAGATTGTCTGTCATGGAAGAAGTTTGCAAGCTTCGGCTGCATCTTCAATATTAGCAGTGAGATGCATCAGGATTTAGACATCCTCAATGTAATCAGATTTCTGGCATTCAGGCCAAGATGAATATTAATACTACATAACCGTTTCTGTCAAAAAAAATAAAATAAATATTACCATATTTAAAAAAATTATCTCATATTTTAATGTTGTTTTATTTAGTTTCACAAGTTATTTTATTAATATGATTAATCATAATATTTAAAAAATATGAAAATATATTAATCAAATTTACACAAATACTTCAAATATAAATACAAATATAATTATATTCAATGCAACATCAATTACATGCTTGAGTTAGAGAATACAATTTTAACATTTCAACCGAGTATTTTTAATTTGAACTTGAACTTGAACTAAGTAATTGATTCTCAACTCAATTACATGCGGCCTTCAATTTATTCTTAACTTCAAATTATCTAATACGCTATTTTAATCTGTCCTAATTATTATGATTACAATTTAAAAATATGTTATTATTATAATTTGATGGAATTCTTTTAAAATATAAAATTTCATTGAGTTTTTTTTTAAGATAATAAAATTTATATATGTTTGCTGAAATTTGAAGTTTTTTTAATAATTTGATTATTTACAAAATAATTAATAACAATTTTATTAATTCTAAAAAAATCAAAAAGAGAATAATTATTAATATTGTGTTTATTTATTTTTACTAGAAATATTTTTTTATTGTTTTTATTCATTTCTGTACTATAAAAATATGAAGTTCTTATATAATTTGAAATGTATTTATTTTTATTTTTAAAATACTAAATGTAGAATTTCACATTATTTTTTATAAAGATAAAAATAAAGTGAAATTATGGATTATAGATGGAATTATATGGATGCAACATTGTGATATGCATTTGCATGCATAACTCCAGATTTAACATGTATATTTCCATTTCTACTTTACCTCATACCCATTGTAATCTAATAGACTATTATTGGAGGGTGGAAATGTGTATTCCAATTTGCACATCTCATTCCTATTCCTACTTTCTTGAAAGGTCGGTGGAATGTCTCTATGATAGTTTTCTATGTTGATCTTCATTGACACACCTTGTAAACATCACTAGAATAAGGATGTCAAAACAGTTTCACCTTTACTCAACCTCAATCCTCACAGATGATGTGAGAGATGAAGTGTGCATTTGGATATCAACACTTTTATTCTCACATCTAACTTAATTTGAAATGAAAGAAAATTATGTTCTGTATACAATGTCAAACAGAAGAAAATTATTAAATTTGGAATTTATTAAGTTATTAGATTATGATTATTCATTTTAACAGAAACAAATAATTTGATCCATGTTATATTAGATCCATGTTATATTTGATCCATGTTATATTAGATATTTTTTGCACAACCACATTTTCAAATTTTGATCCATGTTATAATAGATATTTTTTGCACTTGAATTAGATAATTTAAGTTAGTCAATGTTAAATTAATAATTATTAATATGAAAATGTAATTTATAGTTTTGTTTGATAAGGAAATAAGAAATTTTTATATGAAGTGGACAAATTAATTGATTAATCATAAATACACAACTACTTTCTTAAATGGATAATAAGGGTCTAAAATGATAGTAATTTACCTATTGCGAACAAAAGAATTAATTGATTTCAAATGATACCAAAAATAAAAATCCTAAAAACTAGCTCAAAAGTGAAATGATCTATTATTCTACTTGATTGTTCACAAGCTTATCATTGTAATGTGTATTCATAGGATTCAAACCATGACACCAACCACTCAAAAAATACTTTTTTTAAAACGCTAAACCCTTGTGGATTCAACACTCATGGCCATATTGTCTCAATATGAAAATCACTCATGGCCAACCATGGTCATAGTTGGTCAAACGTCGCATTGTGACAACAATTGTCTCAATGTTTAAATCAATTCCCTTGGGTTCACCAATTCCTTTGGTTTATAATTTTTTGGGTAATGATTTCCCTTTGGTTCACCACTTGCTTTGGTTTATTAGTTTTTTTGGTTTATAATATGAATTATCGATCAATGTCATCTAGGATCAAATGTCACATTCTGACAAACATTGTATCAATATGAAAATCACCCATGGCCAACCATGGTCATAGTTGGTCGAACGTCACATGGTGACAACAATTGTCTCAATATTTAAATCAGTTCCCTTGGGTTCACCAATTCCTTTGGTTTATAATATTAAACCCTTGGGGTTATTAGTTATTTTGGTTTATAATATGAATAATAGATCAATGTCATCCATAATCAAATGTTGCATTGTGAGAACAATTGTCTCAATGTTTAAATCAATCCCCTTGGGTTCGCCAATTCCTTTGGTTTATAATATTTAACCCTTAGGATTATTAGTTCTTTTGGTTTATAATATGAATAATCGATCAATGTCATCCATGATCAAATGTCACATTCTAACAAATATTGTCTCAATATGAAAATCACTCATGGCCAACCATGGTCATAGTTGGTCGAATGTCGCATTGTGACAACAATTGTCTCAATGTTTAAATCAATTCCCTTGGGTTCACCAATTCCTTTGGTTTATAATATTAAACCCTTGGTTTTATTAGTTCTTTTTGTTTATAATATGAATAATCGATCAATGTCATCCATCATCAAATTGTCTCAATATGAAATCAACCATGGCCAACCATGGTCATACTTGGTCCAACGTCGCATTGTGACAACAATTGTCTCAATGCTTAAATGAATTCCCTTGGGTTCACCAATTCCTTTGGTTTATAATTTGTTGGGTAATGGTTTTCCCTTTGGTTCACCAATTCCTTAGGTTTATAATATTAAACCCTTGGGTTTATTAGTTCTTTTGGTTTATAATATAAATAGTCAATCAATGTCATCCATGATCAAATGCCACATTCTGACAAACATTGTCTCAATATCAAAATCACCCATGGCCAACCATGGTCATAGTTGGTCGAACGTCGCATTGTGACAACAATTGTCTCAATGTTTAAATCAATTCCCTTGGGTTCATCAATTCCTTTGGTTTATAATTTTTTGGGTAATGGTTTTCCCTTGGGTTCACCAATTCCTTTGGTTTATAATATTAAACCCTTAGGTTTTATTAATCTCTATTGTTTTTAATATTTCCCTTAGCCTTATTGATCCCTTAGGTTTTTAATATTTGTTGGGTAATGGTTTTCCCTTGGGTTCACCAATTCCTTTGGTTTATAATATTAAACCCTTGGGTTTATCAGTTCTTTTGGTTTATAATATGAATAATCGATCAATGTCATCCATGATCAAATGTCACATTCCGACAAACATTGTCTCAATATGAATATCACCCATGGCCAACCATGGTCATAGTTGGTCGAACGTCGCATTGTGACAACAATTGTCTCAATATTTAAATCAAATCCCTTGGGTTCACCAATTCCTTTGGTTTATAATATTAAACCCTTGGGGTTATTAGTTATTTTGGTTTATAATATGAATAATCAATCAATGTCATCCATGATCAAATGTCGCATTGTGACAACAATGGTCTCAATGTTCAAATCAATTCCCTTGGGTTCACCAATTCCTTTTGGTTTATAATTTGTTGGGTAATGGTTGTCCCTTGGGTTCACCAATTCCTTTGGTTTATAATATTAAACCCTTGGGTTTATTAGCTCTTTTGGTTTATAATATGAGTAATCGATCAATGTCATCCATGATCAAATGTGACATTCTGACAAATATTGTCTCAATAGGAAAATCACCCATGGCCAACCCTGCTCATAGTTGGTCCAACGTCGCATTGTGACAACAATTCTCTCAATGTTTAAATCAATTCCCGAAACCACTCAATTCTTTGGTTTATAAAATCAATTCCCTTGGGTTCACCAATTCCTTTGGTTTATAATATGAAACCCTTTGGTTTATTAGTTCTTTTGGTTTATAATATGAATAATTGATCAATGTCATCCATCATCAAATGTCGCATTGCGGACAACAATGGCCCTAATGTTTAAATCAATTCCCTTGGGTTCACCAATTCCTTTTGGTTTATAATTTGTTGGGTAATGGTTGTCCCTTGGGTTCACCAATTCGTTTGGTTTATAATATTAAACCCTTGGGTTTATTAGTTCTTTTGGTTTATAATATGAATAATCGATCAGTGTCATCCATGATCAAATGTGACATTCTGACAAATATTGTCTCAATATGAAAATCACCCATTGCCAACCCTGCTCATAGTTGGTCCAACGTCGCATTGTGACAACAATTCTCTCAATGTTTAAATCAGTTCCCTTAGGTTCACCAATTTCTTTTGGTTTATTAGTAATATTATAATATTATTAATATATATTATTAATAAATATTAAAATAATTATTAATAATGATTATTACTAATATTATAATATTATTTATATATATTATTAATAATATATATATAATATTATAATATTTTAATATTTATTCAAGAATATTAATAATATTATAATATTACAAATAATCATGATAAATAAATATTCAAATATTTATTAATAATGATTATTAGTAATATTATAATATTATTAATTATATAAACAACTATGATATAATATATATTATTAATATATTATTAGTTCTTTCGTTTATAATAAATATAACCATCTATGATATTAATATATAAATAAATATTAAATTATTATATATTATTAATATTATTTTTATATTAATATATATTATATATATTTCAAGTTAATTTATGGTATGTTTATATTTAATATTATTAATAAATATTAAAATAATTATTAATAATGATTATTACTAATATTATAATATTATTGATATATATATAATATTTTGTGATTTTAATCATAATTAATATATTTAATATATTAATATTCTTATTAATATATAATATATATATTTCAAGTTAATATAATAAAATTATTATATATAATATTTATTTATTGATATATAAATTAATGTGATGGGTAGTTGATATAGGCCTATCGGTGTATATCAACCACATTGGTAAATGTGGTTGTAAATCTATTTTATATTTGGTATTTGGTGGAATTGTGAAAATAAACACTAACCATACTTATAAGAATATTGGTTATTTAATACACCCTAAGAAATCTTGATAGTGCACAGCAGGGTGTGCAAATAAGCCAGATGTATGTATGCATAGCATTCGTAATCCCATATGTCGGATATCGAATTTCCTTCATCCTCTCATCCCGATGCCCTCTCCGTTAACAACACCATTTATGGATCAAATTTCGTATCTCCTTGCCTTTGCGTCACATCTCCGACCAACAAAAACAGGATGTCATTCATGCCAGTGGAAAACTAGTTCAATCTGCACAGTCAAAAGACGAGAGGTCGTGTTCTGCAAGATAACAAGATTCGATTCAGGAAAAATCAGGGGTTGCACAACACAATCAAAGACCGAGACATCTAGAGGTGATTCCACAAGATGATGATAAAGGAAAAGGCAGTGCAGCTGCTGAAGAATGGAAAAAAAATGGTGGAAGGGAGAAAAACATAAGCGCCTACTTGGAAAAAACTTTCTATATGGGGAACCACCAATATCAAAAGGCGCAAAAGTATTATATAAGTATATCCAAATACCGGAGCTCGAGACTAATCTCATTTTATACAATCGAAATCGAAGCAAGAGGAAAAAGAAGCGGATGAAGCCAAAGAAAAAAAAGTTAAAACGAAGTCGAAATTCTGGAGAGACAATTTCCAATTAAAACGCTCATGGTTTTTCATGAGATGTTGTATTGTTTTATAATCATAAGCTATTCAAGGCATTTTACTGCGTTGGTTTCATGTTTTGGCTTGTAATTATTTCCCACCATCAATTAAAACCTTGATTAGGTGAGGGTTATGTGCATGGTATCATAAGTGTGTATTTACTTTCGATTTGTATCTATGTTGTTCTTTTGTAAACTTGTCAAGTGTCTTGTTATTCATTCATTCATCTAAACAAAATGTAGGTTATATTAACATATATACGTGATGACCTCAACTTGTCCATAGGAAATCAGGTCTATTGGCCATCTCACAGAGTTATAGGCCAATCAAAATTGAAAAAGTTAACTCTGTCTCTAGCTACCTTAATAGGTCTATTGTCTATTTTAACCTCTATTGACATATAAAAAAAGTAAACGCTATCTGATGTGTGCATATCAACAAAAAAACAAGTCTCCACTAAACTCAATCATCAGATGATTCGATGGGTATCGGGTCCTTGACACTTGACCCGTGCATGTCAACCTGATTCAAGTTCTAAAGCTGCCTATCTATTCGTCCAAGGCAGACATTCTGATGGTGCTACTAGAGGTGAATCTCTTGGATGTCCTTGCGAATTTCTGCTAAAATGGAGGCAACCTTCAGATCTCCTCTGACCTTTTGAACCATAACAATTTCTTTAGCTAGCAAACACTTCCTAGTCTAGTAAATATTAATAGACTGCTTAAAAAATGACAGTCTCCCTCTGGTATTCCCTTGATCAGTTAAAATTAGATCCATCTCATCCTCAAGGATGTCTTCTTCTACCTTGGTTTTTAGATCTTGTTCCCATCCAGAAATCAAAGATTTGGCATGGCCAGGTGTCCCTTCTCCATATGCATAAAAGAGGTTCTCCATGATTTCCTTCCCATATTTCCTTCCCCTTCTGCATGGCCCCGGTTTTGCCTTACCTATATCCTTTCCTTCCCTTATGCCAGACTGCATCTTAACCATTTATTTTGGAATTGTTCTCCCAACAACTGACCATTCACCCAGATCCGCACTGGGGTTCTCCCCCGATGTGCAATGGCCTGAGGGTGAGATATGCTAGGAAGACCTGTAGAAGGAGACAAAATGGTAGTATTGAAAGTAAACAGATAGTTTAGAATAATATCCTTCTTGTTGGGAGCCAATAACATCCTCTCACATTGGCCTGAGAGCATTACCCTCTTCTCAGCTATGAAAGTTCCAAAAACAGTGCCTCGTGAACATTCCACAACCTTCCAATTATTATTATATTTCCCCTTATAATCATTGATTACAAATAACAATACAGAGACCAAGCAATAAATGACACTGATAAACTGAATAGTTACTCCCATGCAATCCCTGAATAAAATAGCGTTAAACCCCTCGAAAAACAACCCAAAAATTCACATGTTGATCATATTTTCCTTGATTCTACTAACAATATCAACAGAGTCTCTAACCCCCATACTTCCCCCGACTTTACTAACATTATGAACCAAGCCTCTATCCCCAAATTTTTCATTAGGAGACATGCATGCGATTTCAAAGAATTGACTTGTAGAATTGAGACATTGAGGAGAAGGAGTTTGAAATTGGCCTACAGTGTTGTCAACCTGACGATAAGAACAACAAAAATGTCATGTAGAACTTTGGAAATTGTAAGTATAACCATGAAAAGGACTTTCAAAACAATGAAGACGACCAACAGGCATGTGAAACTAACATGGAGAGCCACAAAGATGGCATGCAAGGGAGTGCAATAGTGTAATATTCCTACTTTAGTAAGCAACTAAGAGGAATATTAATTTTTTATTTTTACACTCAGTAGATGAATAAATGGGGGAGAAGACCCATACTTAACTAAAATCAGCATAAAAACCCTCTTGGTGTGAAAGGGGATCATTATAGCAGCTGGATTTCACACTCCCATGTGTGAACAAGGATAAATGCATCGAGAAAAGGTCAAGTTTGACCAAGTCAATAGCGCAGGTATGAGAGGAGGAGATCATCCATAGAGACAACACAGTGCAAGTGGGAGGAAGATTCCTTGGTGAGGGAAACCCTAATGAGTGGGGCCCAAGGAAAGGAGGCTCACACATATTTAAAAAGAGGGCAAGGCGGCCATAACAAGGATGCTTATGATTTGATTTTGGTCTAGAAGACTATTTTTCTTTCTGCAACTGTTTAATTGAGATTGCTGTGTTGTTTAGCACAAGGATTTCCTGTTTAGGAATCCTTCTCCTTCCTTGAGAGGCCTCTTGTAGGAGTGTACTGATTTTCCTCACATCCAGGCTTGAGGCTGAGCATCCTCTTTCAGCTACAACGTTATTTCTGCAGCAATATAACGTTGTATTGTGGGGTGTTGTTGTGAGGGTTCACAACACCACTTCCAGCACTTGTTTTTCAGAGGAGGAGGCTCTCTTTCCTTTGAGAGATCAGTAAGGAAGCATTCCGGAGTAGTATTGCACATCTTGGCACTTGACCAAAGTACTCCCAAAATCTACAACGTATTCCTCTGAAGAAGTTGCGTCATTTCTTGCAGTGTTGCAGTGTGAGGATCAATCCCCTCAATATTGAGATTGTTTCTCAGGGAAAGGGCCATCCCTTCTCCTTGAAACCTTGTAAGAAGGATTTTCCTTCATTCATGTATTGTTCGGTTGTATAAATACATAGCTTCAGTTATACTGCATCTTTTTTAGATCCAGATCTGTAGATCTGACATTTTTCACTTTTACTCTCATAGAACCCTTGGGTCATTTCTATAATGTGTAAAAAAAGCTTATTCTCCATTTTTCTCCATGATTTGATGTAATACACTCCATGTATGATATTTCCACCATATTACATCATAAACCCTCATAAAATCATGATTTTTATGCTTTAGAAAATTCTGCATAAGCTAAGTCATGGGGTTTGGGCCTTTTTGAGCCATATCGGGACTGGGAGATATGTTTAACTTAGCTAGAGTGATTGTTTTTTGCTCCCATTCGATATGTAAGTCCAATATGACATAATATAAGGGATACCACCATTATTTTCCTCTGTTATTAAGTAAATAGCTAGGAATAACTTTTCTGGGGCTTATTTTGCTAGTTTTCCACAACTTTTGGATCATAGAATAAAGCATAAGTTGTTGTTGTAGCTTTAATTGATGGCTATGTGTTTTTAACACATCATATGAGTCTATTCATTATTGAACATCCATTATTTTTTTCATGTATTGATGAAGCTCCAACTTTGGAATATCTTAAGATATTCTCATTGTTGTAGATTTTCCCTATTTTGGGATATTACAAATAGATATACAATGTTGTAATCTTGAAATTTAGGATTGTTCAAGTAGAATGCAAAGTGAGAAAGAGAATTAAACTAACAGAGCCCAAATCTTTGAACCGCCACCTCCCCTGCATTTATCATGCCCAAGAGATGGAACGAAACACAACAAGCCAAATTAAGAGCAGTAATGGCCTTGGGAGAGATAACCAGGGGAGGGGTTACAAACAAAAATAAAACCCAATAATTAGACAGGCGAGAACTATCAACCTTCACAAGCAATGTCAGATTTTGTTCAGACATAACATCTTTCATGGAAAACTTCATTATTGAACCAGGGTGGTACGCATTCAGCCCAAGCGAAGGACGCAGAATCCAGGCATATGAACCAGATATTTTCATCATCGTAGAGAATATTACACTGAGGGAGAAGGTAGCTACATACCTGGGGAGACGACAAGAAAACGTTGCTAGTTCCCTCAACTGTTCATCTGCCCTCTTCCCAATTGCCTTCAAAACCTGCTCCGCAATGATCCAGTGATCGACTAACAGAATGTTTTTAACCTGACTCCTCTTCCTCCCACGCAAAATTTTTCCCCTAGATCCTTTTGACAATCCCCGTTGTCTACCATCCTCCTTAAATGTAGTCATTACTCAGCATGGGTGGAGCTATACACAACTGCCAACACATGTCATCGTAATGATACCATGTGGCCTGCACGGCTTGTTGCCACGTCGTGCCTTCCACTTCCCACTTGGCACCCCAATCGGGGGTGATTTGTATCCCTTATTTTGACACAAAATAGCTACAATTTTCTTTGTACATCTGCTGCTAAATTTAATAGTTGTGGTGTCAGATAATATTTTATATCCAAACATTTAAAACATAGCATTATATAAAGTGGTTTGAAATTTTTTCCCATGGAGCTCGATTATATTTAAAGAGAGTTTCCATTTTGTGAATTTAATCTAACGTTTTTTTCAAGAAAAGGTTGGATTCTATTATAAAATGATCCCAATATGTATAGAAAAAAAATTCCAGATATTCTTCCAAGTTCATAAAAAGGTGTAATGCCCTCGAAGCCCCTTTTAGAGGAGATATGCCAACAAAATAAGGATCCAACATGAATATAGAAGTAACCTACAACCTATCCTCTAGAGAATTTTCAATAACCAGAAACATAAAATAGGTTTATAACATATTCAAAATTGTGGAACTATAAAGTAACATAAATCATTATTCTAATAAGTTGAGTTGTAAAAGAAACGATGCCACCAGATAATGCTAGCATCTTATAGGGAAATTTCACCCTCATTGACCTGCTTGTCTCCATCACAAAGTCTATAATATAGTGAGCCTAGAGCAGCCAATAATCCCTTATTTTATAGCCCATCAGTGACATAATTTATTTCGCTATATATGTGCTTGAAGGAAATATCCTTGAAAGACATCTTCAAATGCTCTATCCTTTCTAACCAAATTATCAAATTTGGAATCAAAAGAGAAACCTTTCCATTGATTACCTTTATAATGGTTTTGAAGTCACCAAACATAGCTAAATTCTCCAACTGATGCCAATTTCCAAAGTACAACAACCCCTAAAGTACTATGAGTTTGAATCTGTTGTTCATGCCTTGCCCCCCATGCCAGAAAAGAAAGAAATTGTTCTCAGAATTGATTCTCAACCAAGGTCCACAACCACAACTATCAACTTGGGATGCACCATAAAAGAAGCTTGTCAGGAAATTGACCTGCAAGAGAATATTTATTAATCTGGCCATGTTTTCATAATTTTTGGAGCCCTTCCTAGTCGCCAACCACTCATGTATGAAAGTACAAATCCTATAGATATTGAAATTCTTGTTTTCGAAGATTACAAAATTCCTTGCATGAAATATTTCCCAAGATACATATATAGGAAGAACCTGGTATTTTCCTTCACTAAACCACCATTTGTAGCAAGATTCAAGAGATTCAAAGGTACAAGATTGTGAAAATTGTGAAAATTGTGAAATATGTAAAAAATCTAAGACATGGGACCACATCACCTTGGTTAGGGGGCACTGTAAAAGTAGGTGCAATGCGATTTCCTACGCTTTTCTATAAAGAGGACACTAGCTGGGACCTTGAAATCCCCTTTTTTAAAGTTGTCCCACATGAGAATTTTATTTTTCCAAGAAAGCCAATAGAAAATGGTTATCTTCGGAGGCACATCCTAGTTCTATGCTTTCCTGAACCAACATAATTCATCCAAATGATTGATCATGCCTGAGATGCACTTGTATATCTCTAAGACCATCACCAAGCCTTTATGTAGAGTTTCATTCCATAGTATAATATCACCCCTTGTTTTTCTGATTAAACCTACAAGCTGAAGCTCTTTAATAGTGACAGTGCCACGCCTCCACATATAAACCCAACAAGCCAAATTCTTCAGCATTATTCCATGTTGGATATGGAAAAACATCATGCCATCGACTAGTTGCTTGATCCAAGAATAAAATACCTTTTGCATTCAGAACATTAATAATTTCAATCGACAGGTTTGATGTTGGCCCAACTCCAAGAATAGAATCAATGTCAATCAATATTTTATCACCTTTGCTAAATGACCATTTTAACTTGTCAAATAACCATATACTAACCTTACATAATATATGCCAAATATAGGAACCCCTTCTCACCCCAATCTCACCTTTCATGTACCATTCCACTATGCCCTTGCATTGAAGATATGTATCCATGATAATGTATTTCCATATTATGGTTCCAAAGAGGGCCCTCCATAATATTTGTTTTTAACAAAGCCCCTCTAAAAATATTCATATCCAAGATGCATCATCTGCCTATGTCTTTTCCTTTTTTGATAGCCTCAAATTGAACCAGGTGAAATTTCCTCACTTCCCTGGTCCCTGCCAACAAAAAATGTGCCATAGTAGATTTAATATTATTTATAATTTTTGTTGGGATCTAGAACAAGTGCATCCATTATATTGATATTTTCTACAAAACTGATTGAATAATAGTATACCTACCAGCCACAGACAACCATCAGCGTGTCCAAAGAAAGTCGGTCTCGAAATTTATCTAGAATCCAACTCTAGTCCATCAACCTATATTTGTCGGTCTTTACTCTAAAACCCAAATAAATGAATTTTTCCTCCATATTCAAAATATGTAACCCAAATAACCTGTCAATACTATTGATGAATTCTAGTTCACCTGAAGAATGCACCAAAATGGATTTTCTTCCATTCATAATCAGACCCGATGTAGAACCAAATATGATTATAATGGAATGTAAGGTCCTCCATTGTACCTAGGAAACCTGACCAAAGATAAGTACATCATCCACAAATAATATGTGTGTAACTGAGACTAGAAGAGATACTAGAAAACTACAAAAACCTCTAGACATTTTGCTTTCCCTAATCTTCCTGCTCATCTTGTCCATGACCAATGTGAAGAAAATTGGTGATAACGAACAACCCTAATCCATTTGCTGACCCTGAATTTTTTTTTTGGTATGCCATTAATTGACACTGCAAAGCTTACAGAGGATATAGATTCCATTATCTAATCTACAATGTCCTCTAAAAGGCTAATCTTTATCAGAATCAATCACAAGTATGACCAATCAACATTGTCATGTGAATTTTTATCTATTGCAGCAATTGGAAATTATTCACCTAATTGTTAATTCAATTTAACCATTTATCTATTTTTTTCTACAGCAAATACTGAATAAATTACACTACAATATACAGAAATAAAATAGTGAAAGAATAAAACATTGGAAGAAATGCTAGCACACACATAAAATTAACACAATTATTTTTGGACGAAAGTCCCCGGAAAACCCCAACTTGGGAAATCCAGTGAAGCAACTGATGGTTTTATTATTATGTAGTAGTGAGAAAATTTGAGTACAATTGGATGCTAAAATACTGGAAATCCTATAGAGGAAATTTTTGGCAAAAATCTAGTGAGAAATTTTCCTCACCACATAGGCAATCTCTTGGCACGACTTGCCTTCATAAATACAATCCTCTAACCTTATGCGTCAGCATTTGCGCTGATCTGCATAGCTTTCTGAATTTCTAGCCTCAAAATGATCCCTGATGAAGTCATTATGCCTTATGCTAACTGGAAAGACACTTAATCGACACTCTGGGACCCCTTCCCAACCTATGGAACTAAAAAAGTCTACCCCTCTTAGCAAATCGATTTGCCTCTAAAGACTATTGTACTTCCCCAACTTCAACCTCTTTGTGGCTCTTCTACCACTCTACAAATGCACTCACTAGATCTAGAATGGCTCCTCCAACCTCACTGACTCTACCCCTCTCACATTACTTCGACTTTTTACTCTCTCTTTGGAAATTGATTTTTGTTACTTTGGAAATCAATCCGCCAATGAAATCGAACTCTCCAAGTGCTTTCTCGATCACCACATTGACCTCTTATAATCCTATGTTGGAGCACTAATGGCCAATATTAAAACATTTTTTATGGCTAGGATCATCTCTAGATCGATCTGTGTGAGTTTCTAGACCATTCTTGCCTTATCTCAATTAATACTGATTAATTAACCATATTCCCTAAGTTTAGACTTAGGAAATATTTAAAAATCAATTATTAATCTAATTGAGACACTTCTAGTCTGAATTTCTTGAAACGGTTTTGGGGTTTTGGAAATCTCACGTATTTTAGCCTCTCCACAAATTTTTATGGCTATAACACATCAGATGCTACAAAAACTAACATGTTGTAGGATTTATTCAAGTTCAACTTCATAATCAGTGCCTGATTCTTCTTAGTATGTATGGAGTGTAGAAATTCCTATGTGGTAGCAAGTGATGTGTTTAGATAGGGTCTCCTTTATCCTACCAACAATGACCTTAGAGATTAGTTTATATGTGATGTTGTAGAGGGAGATCGACCAGAAATATGAGAAAAAATTTGGGTGGGAAGGTTTGAGAATGAGTGATACGAAAGTGGATTTAATCACCCCTGATTAGACCTAAGATGTGGGATTCCTCCACCATATTTAAGAGATCCTACCCCACAATCTCAAATAAGTGTAATAATAGTTCCACCATCTAGCCATATGGACCTAGACACTTATCCTTCCCAAAGGAATTGAGGACACTGTAGATCTCCCTAATAGTGACTAGACTAGACAAAGTATCATTTGAATCACTTGAGAACATACATGGGAATTCCTCAATTGACTATAGTTGATCCTCTATATCAACCCCAATACATTCCAAATTTATACCTTCAAAAAAATTGATCGCCTTCATTTAAATATTTGCAATGCTATAAACAGTACGCCACTCTAGAGATGTCGTTTCCCAAATTGTATTTCTATTCCTCCTTTAGTTGGAAAATTGATGAAAAAATTGTGTATTTGTATCAACTTCTTTAATGAAAATGCCTCGACTCTTCAACCTCTAGGAGGCCTCCTGGATTCTCTAAATTTTCCTTCACAAAATTTAAACTTCACAATTTTAAAATTTAAACTTCATAAATGAATTCCACGGCTCAAATTTCTCCTTCACAAAATTCACAAATGAATTATGGGCTGAAAAAGAGTAGTAACCTTTTAAAATGTTAAGGATTTTCTGTTTAAATTTGAATATACATTGAAAATGAAATTTTATCAGGCATATATAATGATTTTATAGAGTATTATAATAATTTTATGGTGATTTTCTCTTTGAATTTATATTTATTTTATGTTGATTAAAATTATAATATTAGGTTGTTGCTTTGCGCCATCCCTCAAAGTTTGTTGTGACCTAGCCTTCCGATGTGTTTTCTTCCTTGATTCCCCCTCCAAAACTTGATGCAGAGCTCGCTCGCTCTACTCATGCGACCCCTCCTAATGCAGCTTCCCTTTCCTTCTCCAACCTCATCTAGCCACTTGGGGATCCTCATGAACATCTGTCTATCTCCAAGTTTGTAAAATGCCTTGATGAAATACCTAAAATCGATCTACCTCTTGGTATGCCTCATAGATCTTCGTTTGTTTGGCTAAGCATGGCTTGGTAGGTCAATTTACTGGCCTTTGGCCCTCTCCAAAAATAGTTCAGAAATGGGTGGAAAGAAACTAGGTTGCAAAAACCCAAGGTCAAATCTCAATTCTCTTATGTGGAAGGGGATATTTCACCTTCTACTTTTAATCCAAGGAATATCATGACCCGATATTTCGAAATGGATCTTACTTCATGGATACAAGAGCCCTATACTGAATAGATGGATTCTTGACTTTGATCCTAAAGTGGATGTTTCCAATGCAGTACCAATTTGGATTCGCCTCCCTCATATTCCCCTCCACTATTGGGGACATGAATCAGTAAGATTAATAGGAAACGTAGGCAGAAAATGCATAGACAGAAGCGAGCCAAAAGAAAATATTCATGCATGTGCTTAAATATGCATGGAAGTCGATATGGGTAAGGGACTTCCAAAGGTTGTGAATATCAAGGTCGATAAATAGACTCACATCCAACAATAGGACTACGAAAAAATCCCCTTAAAATGCAAGATATGTCATGAAAATGGTAATTTTTCAAATAGATGTTCAAAACGAGTAGTAGAGGAACTAGTGGAAACACAATATCTCCAATGGGAAATAGTTAAATGTAAAAAAATCAGGGAACAAATCTTCAAAATTAGAAGATCCTCCTCATTTTGTTCCATCTTCTTCATTCTCTCATACACCCTCCTCATATTTATCTCAACCTTTGCACTCTAATCCCCATTAGGGGAATTTTGAGGTCTAAAATGGCCCTCCTAAGAAAAATGTACAAAAAAAATAAACTTTATAAGAACCAGTAGGATAGAATATGATGATGTCGACCAAGGTGGATGATTCACCATTTTTTAAGTAAAAGGGTAAAAACACTAGAAAATAATAAATTAATAAAACTACCTTTTCATCCCGTATTTTCAACTTATCTCACAAAGTTTGTACTCAAATTTTGAGAGGGAATATTCGTTGGATGCAAAATTTAGTTCCTCATCCAAGGATTATCCATTTTTCATACTTTCGATGTACCCTAGTACACGGAAAATGAGAATACGTGAAAACATTTGATTGCAAACATGTTTTTCATGTATTTTTCATTTTCCATGTGGCAGGATTTCAGAGAAAATATGCAACATGGGTAATCCTTGGATGAGTAATTACATTTTGCATCCAAAGAGTACTCCCGCTCGAAATTTGGGTACATAATTTTGGAAATAAGTTGAAAATATGAGTTGAAAAAGTAGTTTTTTTATTTTTTCCCTCTAACATTTGATGATTTAAACGAAGATTACTTTATTATTTCCACTATTATTTTATAATTTCTTTAGAAGGCCCATTTTAGACCTCAAAATTCCCCTAATTTTTTCTTCCTTAGCCCCCTTTGCCACAGACCTTCCTCATGCTTGTGAAGAGGGTGAGCTGGAGAAACTCATCTTTGCTCCATCCCCTACCCCCCACTCTCCTAATACCCCCTACTTATTCCCTTCTTGTTCTCCCTCTTCCTCTCCTAGCCTCTCCATGTCCTTCCTCGAGCCCTCTCGTCTCCTCCTTTGATATTATTCTTATTAGAAACAAATGCAGAGAATCACTTTCCCGTCTAGAGAGTTATAAGAAATCATGAAGAAATAAAATAACAAAATAGAAGATGAAGCAGCACAAAAAGACATGGAAATGGTCACCCAATAACCAATCTAAACCTACATAGAAAAGTGAGTAGGGGTTACGGACATGCAAACCCAAACAAGAAGAGGCATGGCTTATTTCGGCCCTTCTTACAGTAAATAATGAATATGGTCTCCTGGAATTGTAGAGGACTCGAGCACTTTTCCAAATTAAATGCAACAAAATATCTTACCAAATGTTAAAATCCTGGTTTCCTTCTACTTAAGGAGACCAAATTAACTAAGGAATAAATAGCCTTAGTAATCCAAAAGAAAAATAATTTCGAAGGTGTAGCAATAAGTGCAAGAGGAGCTTCGGGAGAAATTTTCACAATGTGAAATCAAACATCTTGGGACCTAATCAGTTCCCTCAAGGAGAAGCATTGGGTCAGAATAGAAGTGAAAAATAAAATTTTCGGAAAGCAAATAGTTACCTTCGATATATATGCTCCATCTCACTTCAAATACAAGGAACTATGTTGGCAGGGCTTAGCAAATCATTTAGAATCAGAAGAAAATACAAGTATAATAGTTGGGGGGGATTTCAACTTGGTCATGGATGTGGGGTGAAAAAGATGAGGCATCTTCTTATATGATCTAGATAGATATAAACTTGAAATAATTATAGTCGATTAAAACTTAATGGATGTTATTCCAAATAATGGTAAATTCACTTGGAGCAACAAAAGAATGGGCCCAAGAAACATAAAGGAAAGACTAGATTGTTTCGTGATCCACGTCATCCTCGTTTCAGGATATGATCCAGTGATATCAAAAAATCTCACATTTGTAGCTTATGATCACAAGCCTATTTCTATATTATTTGGTGAATCCATAAACCTAGGCCCCCTTCCTTTCAGATACAACCCATTCTTTTCCACCATTGATGAGGTCCGACAACTAATCCACTCAACATGGAAATCTAGTCTTAATGGATCGCCATGATATATATGGGAAACCAAGATAAATATGACCATGATTTATCTCAAATAATGGGCTAAAAACCATTAAAAATAACCAAGTCAAAATAAAATTAAACTCCAAAGAGAGTTGGAACAAATCCAGGCAAAGATGGAAACATGAGAGGATATTGCAGAAGTGCAATTAAAATAAAAGGAACTCTACTGATAAATATACCAAACCTATAAGAAAGAAGATGAAAGTTGGAGAAATAATTCTAGGAGCTCATGGACCCAAGTAGGTGCTAAGAACACAATATTCTTTCACAATCTTACTAAAATTCAAATAATTAGGAACTGAATAGAGGAGATAAGGGGAGAAGGGAATGTAGAAATCAAAGGGCAAGAAGAAATAAAAGAGGAGGCATATAAAAATTTCAAAATATTATTAACAACTGAGTAAGAGATATTTATGAATATTTCATAAAACATATTCCAAAAATAATTTTTTACAAGGCAAATGCAGCTCTAATAAAACCAATAGAGGAAGAGAAGCTCAAAAGTGCAATGTGGAAACTACATCCTGAAAAAGCACCAAAGCCTGACGGTTTCACCATTGCTTTCTATCGATAATTTCGGGAGCTTATGAAAAAATATATTCTTAAAATGACTCTATGGGTTCAATACAAGCATACAATTGGAGGAAACACAAATTCAATCTTCTTGGCTCTAATCCTGAAAGAATCTAGGCCAACCTCCTTCAACCACTTCAAAACCATATCCTTGTGCAATTCTTTTTACAAAATCATAACTAAGATTATGAATAACCATCTCAAAACCTTCCTTCCATACTTGATCTCTAAGAATCAAGGTGGTTGCATTCCCAACCGGAAAATTGTTGATAACATTCTCTTAATCTAAGAATTTATCCACGCTATCCTTTACAGAAATGAGCAAGGTTTCATCTTAAAGATTGACATGACTAATGCCATTGATAGAGTCAAAAATTCTTTCCTTATGGATGTTCTTGACAAACTTGGATTTGCAAATGATTTCATTGACCTCATAGAGGCTTGTATACAAGGGACCTGGATCACCCCTTTAATACATGGAAGAACTGGGAAGTTGTTTCAGAGCTCTAGGGGACTTAGACAAGGTTTCCCTATCTCTCCCTTCCTCTACATAATAATTGTTGAATCTCTCAGCAAAAACCTTGAAAAGGGCAGGAGGAGAGGGCTCATTACTGGAATTCATTACAACAGAGAAATAAGAAGAATAAATCATTCTCAATTTTTTGATGATACTTTATTCATTGGTGGTGCTTCCTATAATGTAGCCAAAAGATTCAAATCCATATTGGATCAATTATTGGAGGCTTTGGGAAGACTCATAAATAACTCAAAGAGCAATATATTTGGATGGAAGACCCCTATCCAAACTCTTCAAATAATTTCTCAAATCTTTGGCATTCCATTCAAATCAAATTGATCCCACTTTCAAGAATTTAGGAATTCCTATCTCAAATCATCCCTTGAAGGCTGAGGTATGGACAAAAGCTATAAAAAAAAATGAAGAAGAAAATGGAGAATTACGGATTGCAATTGCTTAATCTGGCTAGGAGAATCACTTTGATCAAGTATATTCTCTGCACCCTTCCCTTATATCAATTCAAAAGTATTCAATCTCTAGCTGGGATTCAAAAAAAAATTGAGTTGATCATAAGAAGGTTCCTTTGACAGGGAGGTAAAATAGAAGAAAAAAAAATAGTTTGGTGAGCTGGAAAAAATTAATCGCTCCTTACGACAAAGGTGGAATTTCCATTCGACATCCAGTATTAATGAACACAACACTGGGAGATAAAATAGTATGGAGGCTAATAACTAGATAACATTCATGGTGGAAGAAATTTCTTGAACATAAATACATCAGCACCCCTCACCACCAACTTCTCACCTCTCAAATTCCCAAAATACCAAGCTCACAAATCTGGAAGCTATGCAAAAAAAATCTGCCACTAATTCAAGCCAATACTTTCAGAATTCTTGGAGGGGGACAAGAATTAAAAATTTGGATGGATAGAATTTTGCACAAGCCCCCTCTATCCTCTCACCAGACATTCAACCTCTTTGTTGGCATTATGATGCATGTGTTGTCCTAGATGGAAACCCACTTATAACAGAGTGCACAAATTAGCTCATAGGTGACATAGTGATGGAACAAAATAACAAAATGATGGGACATAGGTTTGCATATCATAATAAAAATTTTATTAAAGTGAATATTTGAAGATCTATACGTGGGTTTGTCAAGTCAAAGTCGCGGGTACACACAGGTACAAAGATGCAAAGTCATGTATAAACTAGCGCACTAATTTAACAATACCAAGGGTACTTACCATGGCATTAGCCCACAATATTGAGTGCAATAAAAACTATTTGATCCCATCCAATAATACCATTGGCACTTGTGTGGTTTTAGCTCATGGTATTGGCTAAGGCTCTAACTATATAAGGAGGTGAAGATCAAAGTGTTAAATGTGCATGGGTAAGGGTAATGATGAATACTTCAATCTGAATTATATTTGTATGGTATGGGCAATAGTTGATTGATAGGTCTGAAATAATGATGCACTCATGAATACAGTGATGCATTGGGATATTTATACTTGAAATGACTATGTATTTGTATGATTTTTTTATGAGTTGTTTATATCTTCGGTCTGACACATGTTTGTTCCAGTGAAGGGTATGATCTGAGATAGATTGAAATTTCTAAAGTATTACCCAGTCTTGAATTATCTACAGATCTATACATGGGTTTGACACGAGGAAGGCACATATACACATGAGTTTGGTTCTACAAAGTAGAGCACACTAGGAGAAAATGAAGTTAGTGGCTAGGTGACTAAAAAAGTTAGTCACACAATTATTTCAATTGAATTACTACTAAATTTGGGCAATTTTAAGTGACCGAACTAAAAATGACTAACTTAAATGACTAATTTAGTCAAGGGATAAAATATACGACTAGATAATAAATGACTAAACTAAAAGTGACTAACTTAAATGACTAATTTAGTCCAGGAATAAAATATACGACTAGATAATAAGTGACTAAACTAAAAGCGACTAACTTAAATGACTAATTTAGTCTAGGACTAAATATATAACTAGATAATAAGTGACTAAACTAAAGCGACTAACTTAAATGACTAATTTAGTCTAGGACTAAAATATATGACTCCATAATAAGTAACAAAATTAATAATGATTAATGTAAATGATTATTATAGTCCAAGAATAAAATATGACCAAATAACAAGTACAACAAGTATATGAATTAGTCATTTATGTTAGTAATTTTTAATAATTTCACTCCAGAAATGGAAAATTGCATTTTTGATACCGAAGCATCACATTTCACTACAGGGGTATTTAAATCCATCTACATTGTTAAAATTTAGAGGCAAAAGGGTCTTTGAATCCATCTAAAATGTTAAAATTTTAATACCCTTTTGTCTCTAAAGTTTAACACTAGAGCTATTGTCACTTGAGCAATGAATCCTCTCACTTTGGATTACTTATTGAATCTTGGGGATATCCCAAATTAGTGCAAATTTATGGGTTCTTTAGTGCGACTAGAACACTAGCACTGAAAACCATTTTCCCCCTCATATACCTTATGATACGTGTAAAATGTACCCTCAAACCTGGTTAAATGTGCTATTTATACACTTGTAAGCATCATATGTGATTTTAAAGCCTCCTAATTTATTTAATGTACATATAAAAACATAAGATTATTCTTAATGACTATCACAACCACCACATTTTCACCCCAATTTAGTTTTTAACAATCAAATATATAAGTACACATCAAATTATAAGAGATGTGTACTAATGTAGAATAAAGACTTGAACATAGGGAAGTGGTCCGCTTTCGCAATTATCATTTATTAATCTGGAAGAACATAATGAAATAAAATTAAACTAATCAAATAATTCCATCTAGTTATATGAAATTGAAAATTTACAAGGTGCAAGGGATATAAATCTTCCACCATGCATACTAGTATCTTCATGTTACACTCTCACTTGTGATCTTTTCCTCCTCTTGTAATTTTCTAAGAATTTATTTCCATATCTATATATCAACATTTATTAGTCTTCCTTTTTTTAATCATTTTAGTTTAGATAGTTTTTTTTGGGTATTTGCTTAAATTTTCCTAACAACATAGAAAATAAAAAAAAAATCATAAATGTCAATAAAAAAACATAATAATAGAGAGGAAAACAAAATGACTAAGAAAATGAATAAAAACTAGAAAAACAATTAAAAAAAAATATAATGTGGCTGATCTTTTCCTTCAAACAACCTATGCCACCCTTTTCAAAACAAACAAATAGAGAGAATTTTTTTATTTATTTAGAAGTCATGTAATGTGTGAAATCTTCTTTATTATAAGCTATAAAATCATCTTCATTACCCATTTGTCACCCAATTAAGAGTTAATAGAACCCTCTTTGTTTCCCTCATTTTTTTGAAAGTGATTACGATTTTACTTTTTTCTTTTATATTTCCCTCTAAAAATTTATTAATTTAACATTATTAATTTAGTGGGAGTTTAAAATTTCAAAGTCTGTTTTGACTCTATCCTCTAAGAATTTATTAATTTTGTGGGAGTTTAAAAATTCATGGTTTCAAAGAATTTTTTGACTCTGTCCTTCCTGATGGTAAGGTATTTATCTCAAATTTTGAATGAATGCATTTGTAAATTTTGATTAGTCCCAAAAGTTGAATTCATTTGCCAGATTTTGATTAGGGTCTTTTATTTTGAATGTGGTGCATTCTAATAAATTTCGTGTGAGGTTCGAGGAGCATAAACATGTGCATGGTTTTTCATTTTGGTAAAGCAGGGTTGTGAAGTGAAACAATAAAACTGGGGGCGTTGAAGAGTGGAATAAGTGCAACAATGACAAGGAGAGAAAATCAATTCACTCAGTCTGTTCATTATCAGATAATGAATGTTGGAAGAGAGCGGGGATGTTGCACGCAACAATGGGCACCCACAAAGGCCATTAACTTTCGAATTTTGATGGAGTAGTGAGTCATTATTAAATGAGAAACACTTCTAGTACAGGCCCTAATTCTACTCCTTCTCTTCTTCCTGTCTCCTCCCCTTCATCCTCTAATAAGGTTTTAAGGAAAGAAGAATTGTTGTATGTTAAAATACTGTAATGGAGGAATAAGTTTATCGATGCACTTAAGACCATGGTATATTTTATGCTAAGCCTTATTACATCTTATTTAACTCCTTTTGTAATTCGATCCATGCTTTGGATGTTGATTTCATGCATTATCTTATCTTGTAGGTATATATGTATACAATGCGTAACATAGAAGTCAATTCTGCTCCACATTTCTTAGAGTAGAAAAAATTCAAGGCAGTGCGAAAGGGAAACATGGGAAAATGGGTGTCGAAAATTCACATGCCAAACAACAGAGATAAGATATGGTTGGGATCCTACAGGTGTGATATGGGAATAACACAATCGCAATTAACAATGCTTTGGGTTTAGTTTGTCGGTAATCGATAAATGTGAGACTGGACCCACACATTTCAACAATGTAGAGTGCATAGGATGACATTGTGTGGTGTATGAACCATGTTTCACACAATGGTAGTGGTTTGAATTTGTTTTGGAAACAGAGTCTATCACTATCTAGGCTCACATTTGAAATGGAATTTGTCTCCAAATACAAGGTCTCATTCCGAAGGAATTTGAATGTTTTGTAGAAGCTCTTGTGCTCGATGCACAGAATGATTGTGCTCTCACGCACTATGGAGTGTTCTACAAAGATGAAGGGCACTTGCTAGATGAAGTAGAGGTTTGTTTCTCACATCTGACACTATTTGTGGTTTTTTTTTTCTTTTATGTACTTATTTTTTGTGTTACTTTTTTTTTCAAGATTTTAATTTTAATTTTAATTTTTTTTCTTGAAGAGGACTAATTCTATTAATCAAAATTATGGTACAAGATGATATGACAAACAAGAGAGGCAAGAAGCAGGCAAACCAGAAATGATGAAATATCAACTTTGGTCCCGAAGAGAGTAAAGGAGACAAGCATAAGAGTTATGAAGCATGACTAGAGATCAAGAAAAAAAAGTTGGATTCTACCCAGAATGAGTAAAAGCCTCCATGCGAAGTTTTTTTCCCTTCTTTTTGTTGATTTTTACCCATCCAACTTGGTGTGGATGGGAAAGAACCACTTGTAAACTGGTGTTGATTGTGTGAGGAGTCTCCTTATCTGTATCGGAAAAGGAGGACTCATGAGTTTGTTTCTAAGAGATAGCCATGTTTGGAGGATGCTCAGGGATGAAAAAGGACAAGTCATTCTTCTGTTCCATTTCTGCATCTAACTCTTCATCCTCTGAACTTGAATATTTAGAGTCATCCACGGACGATGGATTATAAGGTATCCATATTTTTTATTTGGATTTTGAAATGTTTTCCTTTTTTTTTCAAGAAATGTAGGGCAGGAGTTCTGAAGATGCCCTGTGTGGTGACAATGGCGGTAGTGGAAGGTAGTATTCTCATAATCTAGGATCTGTGTCCATACAAAGTCACCTATCTTGAGATTAATTTGGTCAAGCAGGCCTTTGATTATGTCTATCTCCACACATATTCTGGCATATATGTATAGTCATTGGCACTCTCGAGAGTAATCTGCAGTCAAAAAGTGGCCCAGGGCATTTCCTATTCCACGATAGACAGAAAGGTGCCATAGATGGGCCGATAAATTAGGAAGACTGACCCAGACATGAGTCCTGGTGATGACTGTTGTAGCTGGGTCGAAACCTAGGAAACAGGGGGTGATGAATAGCCCTGCTACTCCCTAAAACCATGGGCCTTCTGTTAGGGCCTGTTGATAATCCTTTGTATGGTAAAACAGTACTATGAAGAAACCTTTTGAGTAGAAGTTGACCATGCAGTTGTGGGTCCAATTGATGTAGATCCATTCGAAGAGTTCCTTTGTGTGAGACCAAATTCCATTGAATCTGCAGATGATAATAGTTTCTGCAAATTTTTGGAGCTGTTCTACTAGATCTAGATGGGAGATCTCTGTTACACCATTTTTTGGTCATCTAACCTATTATCATTAGATGAACCCAAGTGTTGAGCCCCAAAGATGTCCTTCTTTTCCACCACATTTCACTTCATTTTCTTTGTCCCTCATCAATTATAGGCTTAAATGATCAATAGGATTGATTAGGATTACTTTAAGAATGTATATAATGACTAACTTGCTATGTTTTCATTATTTTGTTATTGTAGCAATTTTTTACTGGACTCGGCTACAGAACGCAGTCATTCTGTAGCCATATGCCTATTCCGCAGCTGTCTTCATGTTTACGGAGGTTCTAGGTGTCACCTCAAGGAAAAACACATATGGTCATATTCCACATCACTCCCCCATCATTTCTTGCTCTCCATGAAGTCTAAGCTTGAGTCTACAGGTGGTTATGCACGTGGGAAACCAAAACTGGGAGACAGACTTCTAATAGGACAATGACTGTACAGATGTCCTTAATCATAGTACGAGGACACCACCAGAGTCCTAGTTTGATTTTAGTTGGGAAAGAAAATTATTCTTGTTTTATCTCAAAGACAGTTATGTAATTTTGTTATAATTATGGCTCGGGAGATCGAGAAAAAGCTAGCTAGATTAGTTAGATTTTGTTTTGTTGCTAGATCTCAGAAGACCATAATACTCTGTTTTCCGAAGAATTTCTCCTTTAATGAAAGAAGCATCACTTTATTGCAAGAGCTGAGTCAATCTTGAGTACATTTGCATGCTAATCTAGTGGTAGAGGGCCCCTACTACCAGAGAAGCTTTGTTCATATGGTTTAGATAAGTAACTTATCCTTGTTTCATTCTTAGTTTAATCAATTTTCTGAACGTTGTGTTTTTATACTTACTTGCAGTGGATGCCACAGTCAGTCCTATCCTTACAAACTATTCCAAAATACCACTAACATTGGATGGGATATAACTGTAGTATTTTAGGATTTAGTTGCATTTCCTTGAACTTTATGTTTTTGTGCTCAATGACATCAGTTGTTACAACTAGTCTTGTTCTTATTAATCTCTTCCAAAATATCACTAACTTCAGATGAGACATATCTGTGGTGCTTTAGAGATTTGTTGTGTTTCATTGAATTTTATGCTTTTATGCTTATTTACATAATATGTTGCAGCCAGTCCTGTTCTATAAATTATTCCAAAAAACCACTAATTTTGAATGAGAGAGTTGAAACATTTCATAGAATTAGTTGCATTTTAGTTTAGTTGTAGTACTCCAGAGGTAGATGTTACTCTAGTTTAATTCTGTCACTATATTTCAAGTTTGATAATGGCACTCTAGCTCAACTCTGTTCATCGTATTTCAAGTTAGATTAGTGGCATTCTAGCTCAGTTCCAGTTCACTGTATTTCAAGTTAGGTCACTATGTTTCAAGTTTGATCAATTTCATTCTAGTTCAGTGTTATCCATTAAGTTGTATCAACTGTCAAAATTAGACTTCACGGCCTCCATTGTTTACAAACTACTCTTGTTCTGACTTTCTATTAATGCATCATTATATGGACAGGAATTAGTGATATTAGTTTAAGGCCTTGATTGTTCTGCAATCTTTTGCAATTTCACAAATAAGCCTCTTCCCAAAAACAATTCAAAAAAATCTTTAACTTTTGAATAAGGCTTAGTAATGATAAGTTGAGCTGCAGAATGGATTAGTCTTAGCATTACAAGTAAATTCATAGTAGAAATATTATTGTGCTACAGATAGTCTTTTCCAATTGTGTTCCAATAAACTTCTAGCCATGGATGAGATTCTTTGTAATATTGTAAAATGATTGTTTACTTAGGAGAACCTCATTTTCACTAAACTTGTCCTTTTCTCAAGCTATTCCAACATACTTCTAATGAATGAATTGGATGAGTTCATGTTATGAGTTATTGAGTTCATGTTGTGATTTGTTTCCTTGCTATGAGTCATTATCAAGCTTTGCATTTTTTGTTCTTTAGTGCCATACAAAGTTTAGGATAGGTTTTGCTCCGTTTTAACAACTTCTCTTTGTCAAAATTTAGTTCTTTTCCTTTCCAACATAAAACCATAAAACCAAAAACATCAGAAAAACACTAAACACAACGTAGTGAGAAACAGATACCTAGGAACATATAGTGTACCTCACTTCAGCAGTTTACTAACCCTGGTTGACAATTTATGACCTCAATTTAGGAACACTAAGTTGAGAGCTACATTTTGGCGCCGTTGCCGGGGAAGTGAAAACTAGGTAGCTTTGTTTCTTACCTCCCAAAAAAAATGACATGCGTAGAGAAAGAGATTCAAGGGGTAGATTCATAAGAAGCAGAAGCTTTATTCCTAGAACACCACTTATTTCACCAAGACCAAGAGCCAACACACCTTCAACTCAAACCCACATTCCATCCTTTACTGATCCTAGACTCTCAGAGGACTTAAGATAAGATATTCCATTAGAAATACCTTCCACTTCATCCACTGAACCTGTCTTAGAAGAAGATTCAAGGATCCCTGCTAGAGGCACAAACTCTTCCACTTCCAAAAAAGAATCAACTATGTGAGAAGAAGGGGGAGGAGGAGTCTTTAATGGAGAACACACACTATTTGGAGGGGGTATAGGTAGAGGTAGAGGAGAAGGAGGTAGAGGTGCAGAAGGAGAAGGAGGCAGAGGAAGAGGTAGAAGAGAAATGGGAAGCTCTTTTGGATTTCCTATAGTAGATGAAGAAACCAATACAACTATGAAAAACATTTCACCCTTTGTCCTTCCAAACTTCTATGGACTTAAAACTGAAGATCCTAAAACTTTCCTATTTGAATTTGAAGTCCTATGTAGAACTTATGACTACTTACAAGACGCTCAAAAACTTAAACTATTTCCTTCAACATTGAAAGAAGCAGCATTGAAGTGGTTTATGAGTTTGATCGACGGTTCTATTAGGACATGGGAAGACATGAAACGAGCATTTCTAGAGAGGTATTTGGATTACTGTATGCCAGTCAACCATAAGGAAGAAGTGTTTAAAATTCTACAAAAAGAAGATGAAAATTTGGAAGATTTATTGGAGAGATTTACTCTTGCATAAAGAAAAATAGCTGACTTAGACCAAGACACCTTGAAAGCTCTCTTGTTGAAAACAATTAGAGATGAATGGTTAGATATCCTTAACATGATGGGAAAAGGGGATATATCTCATCTTACATTACACAAGAAATAAACAATTGCTGTAAACTTCTTTTCCAAGGAAATCTAAAGCTGTAAAATGACAGCAAAGAGACCACTGCTCTTTTAAGAGGCAAGTAAAGTGCCTTACGGACGTTAAGGCAGGAGAAAAGAATAGGAAATATTCTTGGTGAAGTTTTGATCATTATCTTGGGGAGTATTAGTGAACAAATAGACACCCTTGAGTTACAAAACAAGCAAAAATCTGAATCTGATGCCTTAGCAATTTTTTGTCCCAAATGTAGAAAGAAGCAATAGCAAGATAGGGTTAGGTTGGATGAAAAGTAGTAGAACATTAGCAATTTTGGAAAACATGAGACCAAGAGTTGTCCTTCACTTCTTGGTCTTAAAGCTGTCTTTCAAGAAGATACTCCTACAAGTTCCGCAGAATCTCTCAATTTTGGCTCTAGAATACCTTGGCAAGGACCTCAAACACAAGTATTTCATGATCGAATGTATAATCAACCCCCACCAAATTGGAATCCTTGGCAGCAACCTTGGCCCCAATTTCAAAATCAATCACAAAATTGGGTGCAAGGAGCATAAAATCCCTAGGGAAGATACTCTCAGTATTACCAATATCCACCATCCTATCCACTATATCCACATTGTCGTCCTCAATAAAATTTTCAACAAAATTCTCAACAAAATCCTCAAAATCCACAACATCAAAATCAACCACTTCCATTACCATTTCCTCAGAAAAAAAATCAGTTGCCTGCCCAACCCATACCAAACCCCAACAATAAAAATCCTCAGAACACATACATGATAGAAGGCCAACAGTTTCCAACTTATTTATCACTCCTTTAGACCTTAGTGATGTTCAACTTAGGTCTAGAATAATACTTGAAAAGAGGAAACCTTCTGTAATCATACAAGAGCAAGACAATTCTGAGGAAGATTCTCTACGGGTAAATAAAAATCTTGAAGAGAACACAACTTTCCAAGACTCAAACATTGAAAAATCAAAACAAAAAGAACCAATAATTTCAACTCCTATATTAGAGCAACCATCAACATCCACTTCTACACCTCCCTTTCCAAAAAGATTAAAAATTGATAGGGGTGTAGAAAAAAAAATTATGGTGCCTAATTATGATTTCTTAGATGAGCTGAGAAATGCTTGTATTAAGATCCCATTATTACAAGCCATCAAGGAAATTCCAATCTTAGCAAAGACAATAAAGGAGTTGAGCATGAAGAAAACAAGAAAAAGAATAAGAGAGACAAAAAAAATTCAACTGGAAAGAAAAATAGTAGATATCATGATGGGTAAGATTGCTATTCCAAAGTATCTAGACCTAGGAAATCCAGTTGTTAAAATTCACATCAATGGAATTGAGATCCAAAACACACTTATTGATTTAGGAGCAGCAATCAATATCATGAGTAGACAAATCATGGATAAACTGAAACTTCCTAATCTTCTTTTTACACCCACATTATTAAAATTAGCTGACAGATTTGTGATCAAACCTAATGGGGTAATAGAAGACATTATAGTGTCCCTAGATTCTTGGGAATATCCTGTGGATTTATGATTCTAACTCCTAAGAATAATCTATTGTGGCATCTTGTTATATTAGGAAGACCTTGGTTAGCTACAACTGATGCTTTCATTAGTTGTAGATCTGGTGATATGTACATCTCTGATGGTAGTTCAACCAAGAAATTTACCTTGTATCCTCCAGCAAAAACAACTACAGAATTAGATGATACTCAATGGATAGAGGATAAAGAAGACTTACAACCTCTCTTCACAATTTCAGAAATTAGTGAAGATAGCCAGATTCTGAATACCTTCGAAAAATTTGAATCCTCTTCGGAATACAAACATGAAAAATTTCAATAAGAATCCAAAATTGAGTTTTTATCATCAAGACATATGTCTCTTTACTCCATGGATAAATTTGGCAGCTCTACAATTGAGATATTTCCAAGCAAAAATTTAAACATAAACAAGAACCTAGAGAAATCTCAACAAGAAGAGCTAGTCAAGATATTACAGAGACATTCTTCTGCATATGCATGGGAGTACACTGATATGAAAGGGATAAGCCCCAAGACTTGCACTCATCACATCTATATAGATGAAAATTGTAAACCAATCAGACAACCTCAAAGAAGGATGAATCCAAATCTTAGGGAGATTGTTAAAGAAGAATTGCAGAAATTGTTAAATGTTAACTTTATCTATCCCATTTAAGATATTCAGTGGGATTCCCCTTTGGTAATTGTGCCAAATAAAAATGGTGAATGGAGGGTATGTATTGACTACCAGGAATTAAACAAAGCTACTCTTAAAGATCATTTCCCTTACCTTTCGTAGATCAAGTGTTAGATACATTAGCTGGCAAAAAGTACTTTTCATTTCTAGATGGGTTTAGTGGTTATAAAAAAATTCAAGTAGCACTTGAAGACCAAGACAAAACCACATTTACCTATCCTTGGGGTACCTATTCTTATCGAGTATTTCCATTTGGATTATGCAATGCACCTGCAACATTTCAAAGGGCAGTACTAGGAATCTTTTCAGATATAATACATGATTGTGTAGAGGTATATATGGATGATTTCACAGTTTATGGAAACACATTTGAAGAAGCCTTAGAAAACTTGGAAAATGTCTTAAAGAGATGTAAAGAAGCAAATCTTTAACTTAGTCATGAGAAGTGTTTTATGATGTTTACTGAAGGAATTGTTTTAGGACGTCACATTTCAGGGGATGGGATTAGAGTTGATGAGTCAAAAGTTGAAGTCATCTTTAACTTATCTATTCCAAGTTGTCAAAAAGATGTTAGGAGTTTTCTTGGATTTACAGGATATTATCGAAGGTTTATAGAAAACTTCACCAAGATAGCATCTCCACTTTTCAAATTACTTACCAAAGACTGTGAATTCAAGTGGAATACCGATTGCTAGTTAGCCTTTGAGACCCTGAAAACAAAAATCTCTGAAGAACCTATTTTAAGGGGACCTAACTGGAAGCTACCTTTTCATATTTCAACATATGCCTCAAATACAGCTCTAGGAGCAGTATTGGGACAAAGACCTGATTCAGCATCTTATTGAACCAAGAAAACTAACTCCTTCAAGAGTTAAACTTACATCAGAATCGAAAAAAAAAAGTTTCTAACTATTGTTCATTCCTATTGTAGTCACATAACACCACCCAAAATTTGGGCAGAGCCACACCTCCCTGGTTCCCCCTCTGCTTCATTATCCGGACTCAGACTATTGTGGTGATACTAACAGAGATGCTGGATTCTACCAGTGGTTCGCCATTTGTTGTAGCCGCTACAACACCACCCAAAATTTTGGGTATATTTAAAATTTCGGGTTCCCCCTCTGTTCGCCTAGGCGTTAAAGTCTCTCACCTGACCTGCAGTCAACGACATCCCGTCGAACTATCTCTAACCCCTCACGAGTTGTCTCATCACCATGACTTGATGTTGTCGCTGCAATCACGCCATATGTAGGAAGGATCATCTGGCGTACGCTCGAACACTCTTGTCGCAGTCGCACCATGTGTAATGAGATTGCCATGCATATGTTTGAACGAGAACCTTGTGTGTATTGACGAGTAAAAGCCTTCCTGCTATGGGTCATTAAGCATATTGTTTGAATGCTTCTCTTAAGCTTGTTAGTTTCGTGTGTTTTATCTGTGGTTATCATTATTGAAGAGTAATTATGATGTTGTAATATCCCACGCAGGTTGACCCCACGGGTGACAAAATCCTTAGTCATGTCACGACATCAAGGGAAATAAAATTGGGCTCAACGACGAGGTCAAAGCTGCGGAGCAGGGGAGGAGCAGGAGCAAACGATCAGTACTATTAAAAGGGGGATAGTGTGATACATGTTGATCAGAGAGAACCTTCTATGTCACTGATGCAAAATATTTCTTCACTAATGCGCACCAGATGCTTTAAAGCGCTCTATTGGAAATGTCCAGATCTTGCATCATACCATCTCAATGTCGGTAGGCACACACAAAGAAACATGTTCCGCCACTTCGATGAATCTAGCCTGAAGTATAGCCCGGTGAGCATATCCGACTTAAGAGATTTACCTACGGAACGACAATCTCATTCAAGGCGTGCTCGTGCCAGGCAGCAGTGCAAAAGCATACGTGTTCCTGTGGCAAGCCAACGACAAGGTTTCAAACATGTGGGCGCACCCTTTGGAAGCAACATTTATGGATCTTAAGCTGCATAGTGTGGAATTAATTACGCTGCAAAGAGTACAACGTGGAGCAATAAAATGGCCTTACAACCCTAGTTGCCTTTACTCTTCCATATCCATAAAGTTTGTGTATGTGGGACCATATGAGATGGAGAATGTTAGTTTGAGGCTAAAGGGGTCATGTTAAAATGCATACGTCTGTGGTAGCCGGGTAGAAAAGGCCAATGTGAAAAGGGCTATCAATGTGGTTTGATAAGTATATTTTGACATTCGATCTTTCAAAACGAGAAGCTTTCGAATTATTAGGAAAAGTAAATGATATATATTAATACAAGGCGCAAGACCATGCATATATTAATACAAGGCGCAAGGTGATGTTGTATATATTAATACAAGGCGCTAGACCATGTATATATTAATACAAGGCGCAAGGTGATGTTGTATATATTAATACAAGGCACTAGACCATGTATATATTAATACAAGGCGCAAGACCATGTGTATATTAATACAAGGTGCAAGACCACGTTGCATGGGCGCCAAGTTCCATGGTCGAGCAAATACATTTGATGATACAAAGTCTTGGTGTTAATGGCATATTATTCAAACCATATAAAATCACATAGGACTTCACGACGGTATAAGATTGCCAAGCAGACACGTATGAATGTGCGTTACCATGGGTGTAAGCAGTTTCATTGTGCGGGTTCGATCCACGTAGGGCACGCATATGATGGTCAACATTACGTTTGGCACACACAAGGAGTAGACACGTTGCATGGAGCCAACGTACATGTACATATATATGCATGGCGATCAACTTACCAACTTACCATGAACGCTGGAGTGGGTATAGCACAACGGTCAAACGTATGATTGAACACGGATCACACCTATGGTCGAGTTTTATTCTTTGAAAACATATATATAATGTTTGGTCGAAATTTGCGTTTCAACGTGGAGCCAACATAATACGTGGAAGTCGACTTTCAACTCAAGCATGGAGCGGAATGCCATGACTATCTCATGGGTACAAGTTAGACGGCGGAGCAGAGTATTGAGACATCTCAAGACAGGCGATTTACAGCTTCTCCATACGCAATGGGTTTTTGGTCCCTTCCGGAGGCTACGAAGATCGGCGCTTCTCCACGGCAGAAATCCATAACTAGGGAATTAAGCTGCACTTTGAAGATGTTCTTGATGGTCGTAAAATAACATGTTCTGAAAGTAACTTCTCGAAGGTTTTTCAAACTTGAATTCTCTCCAGACTCCGTCGATGATCAAATAGGAGGCAGGAGAGATACATTTTCTTTCTTTTTATCCTGACACGTTATAACCACGGTTTTAAACAATGCAAATCACGTAGGACTTCACAACTGTAGAAGATTGCCAAGCAAAGAACACGAGGCATGTTTCCAAGGGCTCAAATATTTTATGCCAAAGTATTGGTCTATGCCAAAAATTGTGGAGCGGACGCATGTATACAACGGTCTAAATTTACGTCCTACAGTGGCAACATTGTAGTATTGGTATGTTGACAATCAAAAACCGCAAGGTGGAGTTTTCCACGTGGCTGTCCCAAAATTTATGCGGCAACATCACAAAGAACCTCGCTTTTTAAGTAAGTATGAAAAGCATATCAATACTGAAGGCAAATGCATTACAAATTGTAGTCGTGGGCCGAGAAGTCAGCGCCATAAAAGGCATGTTGTGCTACACTTGCAGAGAGGCGGATAAGATCTGATTTTTGGAGCCTCGACAGCAATGTTCCAAGAGACAATCACGCTGCAAATCTACTATTAGTAACCTGCTGCGCTGGTCACATGTAGTAACAGTCCATTATCACTGGATCAGTGTTTCGGTGGAGGCGGCAGTGTCTGCCATTACCCAGCGTGAATTAAGCTGCGACAGCTTGGAAAGTGGCATGCAGTTCCATCCTGAATGCATGCACATGGATTCAGCTGTATTGGTTTTGTTATTGCAGTAGGATGCAGATCCGCCAGGGAAGAGCGAAACGCTCCATCGAACTAATGCAGTAACGACTATGGAACATTATTTCCAAAGTAAAAATCCCTCCATACAGTCGATGAGACATGTGCTATTACAGGATAAAAGTTCCGCCTTGAAGGTTATATCGAAGATGCTGATTCGCTCCATACAGTAGATGAGACATGTGAAAAGTTCCGCCTTGAAGGTTATATCGAAGATGCTGATTCGATCCATACAGTAGATGAGACATGTGCTATTACAGGGTAAAAGTTCCTCCTTGAAGATTATATCGAAGATGCTGATTCGAGGAGGTTTAGTGTTCAATGTGAAATCAGTATATTAGGAACAACTGCAAGTTAAAAGATTTTGTTGACATGACAGGAACATGTTTCATATCCCTGCCTCCAAAGAGGGCGTGAAATAACTAAATCAATTCTCAATGCGTGTCCAGTAGATCGGCGTTATGGGATGTTCTTTGGAAGACTGTTTTGGTTAACATCATGTGAATGCAGCATAGCAATGGTGCTGGTCTGCTTATGACCTGACTTGCCACCACGAAGGCAGAAGCTGTTCGAAGGGCAAGAGATTTGTCGGAGTGCGTTCCTTCCTGCAACTTCACTAAGGAGCAGCACCCTCACCTTACTTGTCATGACAGCATGCAGACTCATCAACCCCATTTCGAAGGGGCATTCCCTCAGTAAGATCTTGGCACAAACTTTCAAACATGATGAACGTATCATTGGAGCCCGGCCTAGTTTTCGTTGTGGAGAACACAAGCAACATGTTGCCCAAATCAACACTTCCGTTCCATTGGGTCTGCATTCCAAACTCGGCCCATAGCTGCGCTAATTGGCATTACGGTAACTGAAGAAAGGATACAGAGAAAGATTACCCTAGCCATTCTCTCCGACGATTCAGTAGTTGACCACACAGGGGTCTAAGTTGTTATTTTCATTCTTACAATTGATTAAAATGCCCTTAGCACTATTTATGTGACCTGTGTTATTTTATTGCAGGAGGAACCACTCTGTTTGCACATAAGAGCCAAGGTTTTCCCCAGCAAACAAGGAGACATTTTCAAAACAAGCAGATGCTAGCGAAACTCCAAAGAACTCGCAGATTTGGCGAGGTTGCAGGTTGCACGTCTGCCAAAGTCGCGAGGTCGCAAAGCCCAGAAGGTCGCAGGTCGCAGATCTGGCGAGGTCGCAGGTCACGTGTCTTTGATTTTTTCTCCTTTTGCGACCCTGCAACCCAGCGACCTAGTCGCAAGGTCGCAAGGTCGCACATCTCCAGTTTTTCGCCTTTTGCGACCCTGCGACCCAGCGACCTAGTCGCAAGGTCGCAAGGTCACACATCTCCAGTTTTCCGCCTTTTGCGACCCTGCGACCCAGCGACCTAATCGCAGGGTCGCAAGGTCGCACATCTTCGGTTTCTCCGCCTTTCACGACCCTGCGACCCAGCGACCTAGTTGCAAGGTCGCAAGGTCGCATCTCTTCGGTTCTCCCGCCTTTTGTGACCCTGTGACCTAGATACCTAGTTGCAAGGTCGCAATGTCGCATTTATTCGGTTTTCTTCCTTTTGCGATCCCGCGACCCAGCGACCTAGTCGCAAGGTCGCGAGGTCGCATCTTGGCCATTTTCTTACAACCTGTGACCCCGCGACCCAGTGAGGTCGCAGGTCGTAACAACCCAGTCAGGTCGCAGGTCGCAACAACAGCTCAGGTCGCAGATCGCAAAAAGGACTGGGTCGCAAGGCAGCCCAACGGTCAGGAAGATGAAAGGTCAATGAAACCCAAAGGGTAGGTTGTGTTTTATAAATACTCCTACGGGAGCTTGTAAAGGGGCTTTTTTCTTTTGGGAGACTCAAGAGCTACATTGTATTGTATTGAAAGATCATATTCTTAGGCATATGAATACGAATACTTGTTAAAACCCCTTTGTCGGATGATGTGTTTTGCTGTGACAGCACTGTGTGTATTTCTTGAACAGTTTCAGAACATCCTATGATTAATGAAACTGCATTTCTAATAACATCATTTATGCATCATGTTTATCTATGCTTGTGTTAATGATGTTCAGTTTTATCGCTTTCTAAATGGATGTTAATACCTTTGTCTATTAGCATTTCGTTTTATCTTTCAGAAGTAAGGAGGAATCTTGCCATTAAGAACTATTTCTTCTGTGGTAAGATACCTTGCAAGCATGACCCCAAAGACGTGCCGTTAACTGCATCTCTTCGGGCGTATGTGTTTTATTCATTCTCTTGCTATGCATAGTGTTGTAGACATGTTCCATGCATCAATCATGTATTTCGTATCCTATGAATAAGTGTGTGTCTGCAGGTTTAATCAGGTTCTTTTGAGACCAGAAGGGAAGGCGTCTTAAGCGGTAGCCGGACCCACACCCCGGATGGGATCCCTACTCCAAACGGTTTAAGGTCTAATTGGGACTTTTTACCGGGGAGATCCCCTACTGTTGGCTGGACAAATTTTCCCGTCAACAGATTTGGCGCTAGAAGGAGGGCCCGAACCTCCGACCATATGGTTAACGAGAAGGGGGGGCCAGATGACAAGCTGAGCCCTTAGAGCCTGCAGTTAATCTCATATCTGTAATGGCTCGTTCCCAAATCATTCTCCCGAGATGTTTGTCGGAGTTTTATGAGCCTGGATACTACAACTCCGATGAACTTATGTATCACTTGTCCCAGTTAAAATTTGATGGTGAAAATGGGGTGTCCATAACCCAACACTGTTCAGATTTTTGTGACTTTGGTGAGTGCTATGAAATTGACGATGAGGGTTTGTTTTGTTTGCTTTTCTTCCTCACCCTCGAAGGTCGCGCTAAGCAATGGTGCTGCACTTTGCCGGAATCTTCCATCCATTCATTTGAACAACTCGCTAGTGAATTACAACAAGCTTTTCACAGGTATGATTTTCATAACGTTTTACTAAAGATAAATGACATCAGAATGGAACCTCAGGAATCTTTAGATGAGTTCTCTATCAGATTCGTTCATTATTGTTTTGAGTTCCCTGATAAGGATGTCGATTGGAGGTTGTTAAGAGAACAGTTCGCGTATGCGATTCTCGTTTCCCTTGAACCATTTCAGTTAGCAACCCGACCTGAGCCTAGTGTTCCCTATGACAACCCGCAAGTCAACAGTTGTTCTGACTTTGAGTCTTTCACGTACCATGTCGAATCTGAAAACCCCAGTGGCTCATTATCTCGTCTAACTCATGAAACCTACCTCGAGCCCACTCGATGTCTCCCTGGACTTAGTCCTAAATCTGGTTCACATTCGGATTATGAATCTGGTTCACATGCGGATGATGAATCTAGTTCACATTCGGATTATGAATCTGGTTCACATTCGGATTATGGATCTGGTTCATATTTGGATTATGAATCTGGTTCGGATTCGGATGATGAATCTGGTTCACATTCGGATTATGAATCTGGTTCAGATTCAGATTATGAATCTGGTTCACATACGGACTATGAATCGACTCCTACCCCGCATAAAGTTGATTCCCTTACAAGGTCTACCAGATCTTTGTGTCCTTTGAATGCACGTGTTGAAAATCCTTGTAGGGTTAACGCCCCTGCGACTCAATCTTTTCGTTCATTGTTCCCTAGTTTGTTTCTTGATCCCGCCATACCAGTAAATTTGTCTAGACATTCAGAGTTTTCTTACACTGGTATTGGCGAAAATCATAAGCCTACAGGTGGTGTTTCACAATCACAGTCTAAAATCGATGAATCTTTTAAATCTGATCTGTCTCACTCGGAATCTTTAGACAACCATGGGAGTGATTTCCTATCTGGGCAACTTCAAGATGTCTCCGTTATCAATCCATCCCAGTTGGTAAACCCTAGGGAGCCTAACTTGCCAGGTACCAAACTTGACCAAACCGATGGTTGCAGCGATCACTCCTTATCTGAAAACATATTCAATCATACCGCTGACGACCGTCACTCAAATCTCTTTGCTGACCATACGAAGACACCTAAATTCGATGATCCGCTTTGGGAAGATTCAAGTACCCACCAGAAAATCAAAACGCGTCAGCTTCCGCTGAACGTTTCTGAGATGACAATTCCCCAGTACCATGCTCCTTCCAGCATAAACGCGTCGAATTCACCCCATCCTGGCAAATCTGGAGAATCCGACATTTTGGATTATCAATCTGTCAATGCGCAAACATTCGACCAAATTGATACAAAGCCCACTGACATTTTGCAACTCACCACAATCCATGGTCACATCCAGTCGCTTGCTGATCTTGCCCAACCATCAAAGTTGGGAAGCCCTCCGCTCGAAAGTCCGGAGTTTGTTCAAGACAGTGAGGAATTGCAGCCTACATTGAAAGTGGATTCGGATCCTCATACCCTTGACCAAACCCAAGAGCAACCTCGAGCTAGGGTTTTCCAAACTAGGGTTTCTACGCTTGGATGCGCATGCATCTATAATTCGCCTGGCACTTGCTTATTGTTTCCATTCCATAAAACTGATGGTCCTCAACACCATGATGAGATTGCCGGTCAACTCGACCAAACCTATTCGGTGGATGTGCCTGCAAACAGGAAATATCTTAAACCCCTCCCGTCAGACCTAGGATTGTGCATGAATGATTATGGGTCGTTTATAAATGTTGAGTTTCAGGAACATATTGCTATGTATCAAGATGAGAGTGGTATTCAACTTGCACAATCTTTTCTGGCATGTTCTTTGATAAGTATCTATGATCGCCTTGCCGTTGCACCTACTCCTCAGGTAAGTTTTGTTGCTACTACACTTTTTTGGATACTGGCTCTGATCCTGATCATTGTTGTCATTGCAGGATGCAAATTAATGCGGTGGCTACACTGGAAAACTGATTTTACATAACCCGACCGCATCATTGGTTAAACTAGGGTTTAGGTGTAGGCTAGCTAGGACCTGCCATAAAATTTTCTAGTTTCAAGTTAATTAGGTTTACTTGCAAAAATTTTACTTCATAGTTTGAAAGTGTGCTTGTTGTTTTTGTTTACGACTGATATCCTAGGCAACATCATGTTACGAGTATTTTCTTTCATTTCCTTTTCAGTTGCTTGTTGCTACATAAATAATCATTGCTTGTATTGCGCCTCTTTTCCACCTACAACTGGTTGATCGTTCTCGCACATGGCATTGCAGTGCACCTTGAGCCTCGCTTATTACATTGCGTCGTACTCTCTCTCCCTCACATCATTTTTGTCATATCGCCTACCACTTCATGAACCCTCATTGCAACCCTATCATCTTGCAGTCTTGTTTTGCCCCGATTGCTGAAACAGTAACCCCATTGTTTTGTGTGAGGTTGCGGTGGCTATCTCAAGAGGCAGCGTTCTCTTAGGACCAGTCATCGAAGTTGCATTATCAACAATATGCCTATGAGTCTAAACTTATTATCTGGGGAGATACGAGCCGGTTGTCTGTGGGAGACCTGATGAGTTGAAATGGCCCATACCCGTAAGCCTAAGCCTTGTGCCCAACATAGTCTTGGACGTTTAAATGTGCTGTTCTGCGCACTGCGCCTATTGTGGTGAATGGGATGTGAAGGTTTGGCACGAGGGCAAACCCCAAATCAGGATATCTTTCAGTTTCTGTAAAACAAGAAACAACCTCTCATGCTCGTAAAATAAGTCGGGATCCCTCATCCGCCCATGAAAAATAAGTGCCACGAGCACAAGAAAATAAGTGCTACAAGCACATGAAACAAATAAGGGTAAAGGATCGAGAAAGGCTTCCTGCGCAGAGAGGTAATGCAACGACTCCGCCGGGGTACTGACCAGGCTCGCTGGCAGCGGAGCAACGTTTGTGATTTATTGAAGTGACTCCGTCGGGGTATTGTCCAGGCCTGCTGGCAGTGGAGCAACACCAGAGACTTACTTTTAAAAATCCTGAAGATAATAAGCCCCACTGCCTTGCTGTTCACATCATCAACAAGCTACTGGCGTCTGTGAGCTTTCTCTTTGATGTGTTATGATTAGTGATACCTAGCTGAGGCACAAGGATTAGGCATACCTGTAAAGGGAAAATGTAATACAAATGGTACCCGCGGAACTGGTTCAATATTCCCTTGCATCATTATCCAGACTCAGACTATTGTGGTGATATTGACAGAGATACTGGATTCTACTAGTGGTTCGCCATTTGTTGCAGCTGCTACAACACCACCCAAAATTTTGGGTATATTTAAAATTTCGGGTTCCCCCTCTGCTCGCTTAGGCGTTAAAGTCTTCCACTCGACCTGCAATCAACTACATCCCAGCAACCTATCCCCAACCCCTCGTGAGTTTCCTCGCCTTCATGATCAGATGTCGTTGTTGCAATCACACCATAGGTGGGAAGGATCATCTAGCGTATGCTCGAACATTCTTACCGCAGTCGCGCCATATGTAATGAGATCGCCATACATACATTTGAATGGAAACCTTTTACGTATTGATGAATAAAAGCCTTCCCGATGTAGGTCATTAAGAATGCTGTTCGAATACTTATCGTAAACTTGTTAGTTTCATATGTGTTATCTGTGGTCACCATTATCAAAGAATAATTATGATGTCGTAATGTTCCACGCAGGTCGACCCCACGGGTGACAAACTCCTCAGTCGTGTCGCAACATCAAGGGTGATAAAGTGGGCTCAACGACGAGGCCAGAGTTGCAGAACAGGGGAGGATCAGGAGAAAGTGATCAGTACTGTTAAAATGAGGATAGTGTGATACATGGTGATCGGAGAGAACCTTCTATGTCACTGATGCAAAAAGATTTCTTCACTAGTGCGCACCAGACGCTTAAAGCGCTCCATTGGAAATGTATAGATCCTGCATAATACCATCTCAATGTCGATGGGCGCACGCAAAGAAACGTTTTTCGCCACTTCGATGAGTCTAGTATGGCCCGGTGAACAAAGCGGACCCAAAGATTTCTCTAGACAATGACCATCTCATTTGAGGCGTTCTCGTACCAGGTAGCAGTGCGAAGGCACACATGTTGGTGTGGCAAGCCAACGACAGAGTTTTCAAATATGTGAGCGCATCTCTGGAAGCAGCATTTATGGATCCTAAGCTACATAGTGTGAAATTATTTATGCTGCAAGGAGTACAACGTGGAGCAAGGAAATGGCCTTAAAACCCTAGTCTCCTTTTCTCTTTCATCTCCATAACGTTTGTCTATGTGGGACCATAAGGGATGGAGAACTTCAAATTGAACCTAAAAGATGATATTGAAACGCATGCACCTTTTGGTAGCCAGGCGCATTGATGCATACGAAAATAGTCTCTAGAACTACAAGGCAGAAAGGCTCAATATTAAAAGGGCCATCAATGTGGCTTGAACAAATGACCATTCTACCCTATGAGGCTTCATTGTTTGAAAAGGAAAAATTTCTCGGGAAGAATGTGCTTTCACCATAAATAGGAGAAATATGATTGGAGACTTCTCATTGACCTCATGTTTCAAACGCTTCCACGTGGCATCCCATACTTAGTTTAAGATGAGTAGTAGATGTCAGATATCGGTTTTTCAAAGCAGTAACACGCATATTATGGGTGTGCGGCCTTGGCAATAAAAATTCCTATTTATTTGTGGAAAACCAAGTGGTAAACTTGATATAGTTGAACTAAGGCGCAAAGGAGATAAGGCAGCATGTCTTTCAAACCACGTGCGACGGCAGGCCTTCCACCTATGGTAAATACTTTGGGCAAATGCACGTTATTGTAGCGGTCAAACCTCACATGGGCGCCAATGTTACTATGCATGGTGGTCATCTTTAATAATCTGGAGCAATATACATTTAGCATGGAAGGCGTTTTAAACACGGAGTCCAACGTTGCATGGTGCGGACGCGCAAGGACACAACGCATGGAGTCCAACGTTGCATGGCGCAAACGTGCATCGACATGTTGCATAGAGTTCAACGTCGATGGCGGGGTTTTTGTTTGACAACAATTATATACATGCAACGGTCAATTAAAACATGGTCAAAGCTATATAAAAAGCATATTACGATCGAGCTCGAATATTGCTAGGTGGGAGTTTTGACCTATGTTAAAACGCTTTGGGTGAATATATAATAGTCAGGTTTTATATTTAAAACGTGGAGCAGGAGCAAAGGTTTGAAGGTTTTTCCAGCTTACGGTCAATGCGATGTAGCAGATATATGAATACAATATTCAGCGATACAAAATCGTGGGTTCAATAGTCTAAAGTCGCGTGGAGCCCAACGTTCAACTTTCATGTTGCATGGAGCCAACGTTCAGTTTTCATGTTTCCACATGGCGCCATATGAGATTGAACGTGCAAATTGTTTTGCATCGAGCCAAACGTAGAAGTTATATGGACGCGTGGTGGTCAAACCTTCCAATTAAAGCATGGGAAAGAACTAAGTCGATGCATGCTAATGGATGCCAGTTCTACAGTGATGGAGTTTCAAGCTACGATGAAACTTGTGGAGTAGACACACGTATATAACGGTAAGAAATGCAGGTTCTACAATGCCAGCGTTGCTGGTGCATTGACAGTCAAAAGAGAAAAAACCGCAAGATTGAGTTTTCCACGGAACATCACAAAAGAACCGCGCTTTTCAAGCAAAGGTATAATGCCATCCATAATGAAAAGGAATGCGAGTTAATTATGCATTTACAAAATGTAGTCGTGGGCCGAAAATCGGCATCGCAAAAGGCATCTTTGCGCATTCCGAAAGAATAAGATCACGATGGTTGCGGCCTTATTTTCCGCGAGCTTTTTCTTTCTTATCTACTATTAATTACCTGCGCTGATCACATTCAAAAGGATGTTATCACTACATATTCGCTGGGTTCTGATTTTTCAATATTTCCATTATTGACCACGTCTAGCTATATCCACAGAGCTAATTTTCGATGGCGTTTTTCTTGCACTCTGTCCCAAGGCACTAAAAACCTGATCATCACATCCCACGCGACTCCATTCAGTGCGTTTTTCCATTTTCAGGCTCATGCCGGAATGAGCCCCTCACCATGGAAGCGGAATGTCAATAATAGAGCGTTGCACCAGAACGGGCCACAGTAAGAGAGACAGGTCGATGCATATGTCTGCATACAAGTTAAGGTGAAGGAGATGGTGATGCGACTATAACACATTGCTGGACAGAGAATGAAAGCAGAGCACTTGAACTTGCAGATGATTTCCATGATAGGTGCTAAAACGCGCCACTCCAAATGTTGAGACGACAAAGAGGAGGTCGCAACCATCCAGAGGTTGCAGATTCACCCCAAAGTGCGACCTCCCTCAGATGGCAAACGCCCACGGTCATCTGAACACAGAGCTGCATTCTTGAAACGCGTATTGGACATATTCTTATGAGTAGCTGGCTTCGATGTAGTAAAAGGTAAAATGAATCTGAAAGGCGCCCCATATAGCATGTGGAAACCCCAGCTCAATAAACAGATAATTTCAAGCTGGATGAAACAATGAAAGTTCGTCCTCTCTACAGCGAAGCAGGTGATATTGAGCACTTAGCAGCCACATTCCGATTTATTCATGGTGGTGTACCTAGAGACAATCCGAGGAAGCCTCCTACTTTGCAATACCCACTTTATCCAAGACTATACAGGGGTCCAAGCTGACCTTTAAAAACTCCTGGTTTTATGTGCCAATATACCTTTTATGCATCTACGTTTATATGTTCATTACTTCCTCAACATGCATAAAATATTTGTATGAGTAAGGCTGATTTAACAGGTTATACATGGCTGATTTAATTAATCGATCTGCGGGTTATGAAAGATCTTGATCTGCTACGGTATGCTTGCGGGTATCTGAGAAACGGTGATGCCATCAATTAAGAGAAGTTACTAGCTCTCTCAGGATGTGTTGTGTTCCAAATCAACCTCAAAACCTCGTATTATGTGGATGCTCAACATCATAGACGGATAGAAAGTCTGCTACCTCACCATGGTGAAGGATAGGAAATTTCGGCCTCAGGAGGAAACAGTTATGAGATTCTTGAAAGAGAAATGCAGGAGGGATGATCGTAAGTCAGGGTTGCATAGTCGCACTCCATGTTAACAATATGACAACGCGACCCAGCGACCTGGTCGCAAGGTCACAGGGTCGCACTTCTTCAGTTTTCCTCCTTTTGCGACCCTGCGACCCAACAACCTGGTCGCAAGGTCGCAGGGTCGCACTTCTTCGGTTTTCCGCCTTTTGCGACCTCGCGACCCAACAACCTATTCGCAAGGTCGCAAGGTCGCATCTATTCGGTTTTTCCACCTTTGCGACCTCGCGACCCAATGACCTAGTCGCAAGGTTGCAAGGTCGCATTCTCTCATTTTCTTACAACTTGCGACCCCGCGACCCAGTCAGGTCGCAGGTCGCAACAGTAGCTCGGTCGCAGGTCGCAACAGCAGTTAAGGTTGCAGGTCGCAAAAGGACTGAGTCGCAAGACAGGCCAACGGTCAGGAAGATGGAAGGTCAAGGAAGCCCAAAGGGCAGGGTGTTTTATAAATACTCCTTCGGGGTCTTGTAATAGGGGCTTTTCTTTTTGGAGTCTCAAGAGCTACATTGTATTGTATTGAAAGATCATATTCTTAGGTATATGAATACGAATACTTGTTAAAACCCCTTTTTCGGATGATGTGTTTTGCTGTGACAATACTGTGTGTATTTCTTGAACAGTTTCAGAACATCCTATGATTAATGAAACTATATTTCCAATAACATTATTTATGCATCATGTTTATCTATGCTTGTGTTAATGATGTTCAGTTTTATCTCTTTCTAAATGAATGTTAATACCTTTGTCTATTAGCATTTCGTTTTATCTTTCAGAAGTAAGAAGGAATCTTTCCATTAAGAACTATTTCTTCTGTGGTAAGATTCCTTGCAAGCATGACCCCAAAGACGTGTCGTTAACTGCATCTCTTCGGGCGTATGTGTTTTATTCATTCTCTCGCTACGCATAGTGTTGTAGACATGTTCCATGCACCAATCATGTATTTCGTATCCTATGAATAAGTGTGTGTCCGCAGGTTTAATCAGGTTCTTTTGAGACCAGAAGGGAAGGCGTCTTAAGCGGTAGCCGGACCCACACCCCGGACGGGATCCCTACTCCAAACGGTTTAAGGTCTAATTGGGACTTTTTACCGGGGAGATCCCCTACTGTTGGCTGGACAAATTTTCCCATCGACCTTATTTACATATTTGTGAGCTGTAAAAGTAATTTTTCTTAGCAAAAGAGGAGACCTGCATTGAATATGTCTCATTAAAAACATTCACAGAGATTCTCTAATGTGAGAGTTCGCCAGTTGTTTGGAATTTCAATATGAATTTTTCATTGCACTATTTTTTTTCATTTTGGGTTGAAGAACCCACTCTAGAGAAGTTCTTTGGTTTATTTGGCAATTGAATGGTGAAAAAAACGCTGCTTTAAATGTCAAAGTCATATCGCCGCAAGGTAACAATTCCGACAATTAATTTTTACGGAGTTGCTTTATTCTTTTCAATTCAGGGTACAACTCACTCTCGTTCCTATGCCCCCCATGGCCTTTATATGCTTAATGATACATCTTATACTAGCGAGTGTGAGTGTTATCAGAATTGGACTGTTCTTTTATATATGTATATATACTCTGTGAATCCAAACCTTTAAATAAACATATGCAAAGTTCCAGACATGATTAGGATGGATTCTGAACTAGTTCAGACCAAAACGGGGTTGCAATTGGTTTGAGTGGAAATTTATGCCTACTAAAACCCCTGAACTAGGTTGAATGACCCGTTTAGCCAGCTCTGTTCTGGTTCTGATAAAATTACCAGCCTTAGAAACAAAAATAATAGATATTGATAGATATTGATTTGTGATTAACGAAATAGATTTTTTTATCTGTTGTGAATTCTTACATCTTATTGAGTAGAGTTTGGACTGTCTCTTAAGGCATGCTTTTCTCCTCAGAAATGACCTCATCCTTAAGCATGCTTTTAGTAATAATAGTAATGGTTACGTATTAGTTACTGAATAAGCTTAATCTGTGGAAACCTGTAATCTAACCAGTCATCCCATATTATAGAAACACTGCTTATCTCTACTAATTTTTTATCATGTAATTGTATCGGCTTCTCATATTCACTGTGCTCTAATTACATATTGATAGGCCTAATAATTGGTTACAGAATATTCCAAAATATTCTTCAAAACCAAAAGTGATTTGATAAAAACACATTAGCCAATAAACAAACCATTGAAACCAAAGGTGATTTGATACAAAACATAAGTTTTAACCTAAGACTAAATGCCCCTACAGTCAATCAATCTCTGGAATAGTTTTAAATATATAGAATTTTTTCCTTTTCATATCCATGGTCTCAAACAATGAGAGAGAGAAAAAAACCTTTTATATTCAATATATGTAAAAAAAAAATTAGCCACATCTCTAGAATAGATCTAAATAGAAATTTTTCATTTTCATATCCATGGTCTCAAACAATGAGAGAGAGAAAAAAACCTTTTATATTCAACATTTAAAACACAAATTAGCCATGAAATTTTCCCATTGAAACCATAACTAATTTGATACAAAACATAGGTTTTAACCTAAGAGTAAATGCCCCTACAGTCAATCTCTGGAATAGTTTTAAGTAGAATTTTTTCATTTTTATATCCATGGTCTCAAACAATGAGAGAAAAAACCTTTTATATTCAATATATGTAAAACAAAAATTAGCCATATCTCTAGAATATGTCTAAATAGAAGTTTTTCATTTTCATGTCCATGGTCTTAAACAATGAGAGAGAGAAGAACTTTTCATATTCAACATGTAAAACACAAATTAGCCATAAAAGTTTCCCATTATGAGACTTATAAGTGATTTGATACAAAACATTTAACCTAACCTTGTAAATGCCCCTACGGTCAATCTACGGAATAGTTTTAAATAGAATTTTTTCATTTTCATATCCATGGTATCAAACAATGAGAGAAAAAACCTTTTATATTCAATGTATGTAAAACACAAATTAGCCATATCTCTAAAATAGATCTAAATAGAAGTTTTCATTTCCATATCCATGGTCTCAAGAAATGAGAGAGAAAAAAACCTTTTATATTCAACATGTAAAACACAAATTAGCCATAAAAGTTTTCCATTGAAAGCAAAAGTGATTTGATACAAAACATGGTTTTAACCTAAGAGTAAATACCCCTACGATCAAATCTCACGAATAGTTTTAAATAGAAGTTTTTCATTTTCATATCCATGGTCTCAAACGATGAGAGAAAAAACCTTTTTATATTCAATGTATGTAAAACAAAAATTAGCCATATCTCTAGAATAGATCTAAATAGAAGTTTTTCATTTTTATATCCATGGTCTCAAACAAAGAGAGAGAAAAAACCTTTTATATTCAACATGTAAAAGACAAATTAGCCATAAAAGTTTCCCATTGAAACCACAAGTGATTTGATACAAAACATAGGTTTTAATCTAAGAGTAAATGCCCCTACAAGTAAATCAATCTCTCAAATAGTTTTAAATATCTATAATTTATTCTTTTTCATATCCATGGTCTCAAACAATGAGAGAAAAAACTTTTTATATTCAATGTATGTAAAACACAAATTAGCCATATCTCGAGAATAGATCTAAATAGAAGTTTTTCATTTTCATATCCATGGTCTCAAACAATGAGAGAGAAAAAAACCTTTTATATTCAACATGTATATAACTTATTTAGAAACAAAAAATAATTTAATACAAAACATAGGTTTTAACCAATTATATAGCTTTTCATTTTCATATCCATGGTCTCAAACAATGAGAGAGAAAAACCTTTTATATTCAACATGTAAAACACAAATTAGCCATAAAAGTTTCCCATTGAAACCAAAAGTGATTTATACAAAACATAGGTTTTAACCTAATCTAGTAAATACCCCTACATTCCAATTTCTAGAAAACACTTGAACTAAATTTGGCCGTTTAGCTAGCTTTGTTACGGTTCGATAAAATTATTGACCTTAGAAACACTAGAAACACAAATAATAGATATTGATAGATACTGATTTGTGATTAATGAAATAGCTTTTTTTATCTGTTGTGAATTCTTGCATCTTATTGAGCAAAGTTTGGATTGTCTCTTAAGGCATGCTTTTCTCCTTAGCAAAGACTCCATCCTTAAGCATGCTTTTAGTAATAATAGTAATGGTTACGTATTAGTTACTGAATAAGCTTAATCTATGGAAACATGTAATCTAACCAGTCATCCCATATTATAGAAACACTGCTTATCTCTACTAATTTTTGATCATGTAATTGTATCGACTTCTCATATTCATTGTGCTCTAATTACATATTGATAGGCCTAATAAGTGGTTACAGAAGATTCTAGAATATACTTCAAAACCAAAAGTGATTTGATAAAAACACATTAGCCAATAAACAAACCATTGAAACCAAAAGTGATTTGATACAAAACATAGGTTTTAACCTAAGAGTAAATGCCCCTACAGTCAATCAATCTCTGGAATAGTTTTAAATATATAGAAGTTTTTCATTTTCATATCCATGGTCTCAAACAATGAGAGAGAGAAAAAACCTTTTATATTCAATGTATGTAAAACACAAATTAGCCACATCTCTAGAATAGATCTAAATAGAAGTTTTTCATTTTCATATCCATGGTCTCAAACAATGAGAGAGAGAAAAAACTTTTTATATTCAACATTTAAAACACAAATTAGCCATAAAATTTTCCCATTGAAACCATAAGTGATTTGAGACAAAACATAGGTTTTAACCTAAGATTAAATGCCCCTACAGTCAATCTCTGGAATAGCTTTAAGTAGAAGTTTTTCATTTTCATATCCATGGTCTCAAAAAATGAGAGAAAAAACCTTTTATATTCAATGTATGTAAAACACAAATTAGCCATATCTCTAGAATAGATCTAAATAGAAGTTTTTCATTTCCATATCCATGGTCTCAAACAATGAGAGAGAGAAAAAACTTTTTATATTCAACATGTAAAACACAAATTAGCTATAAAAGTTTCCCATTGAAACCATAAGTGATTTGATACAAAACATATGTTTTAACCTTAGTAAATGCCCCTACAGTCAATCTCTGGAATAGTTTTAAATAGAATTTTTTCATTTTCATATCCATGGTCTCAAACAATGAGAGAAAAAACCTTTTATATTCAATGTATGTAAAACACAAATTAGCCATATCTCTAGAATAGATCTAAATAGAATTTTTTCATTTTCATATCCATGGTCTCAAACAATGAGAGAGAAAAAAACCTTTTATATTCAACATGTAAAACACAAATTAGCCATAAAAGTTTCTCATTGAAACCATAAGTGATTTGATACAAAACATAGGTTTTAACCTAAGAGTAAATGCCCCTACAGTCAATCTCTGGAATAGTTTTAAATAGAAGTTTTTCATTTTCATATCCATGGTCTCAAATAATGAGAGAAAAACCCTTTTATATTCAATGTATGTAAAACACAAATTAGCCATATCTCTAGAATAGATCTAAATAGAAGTTTTTCATTTTCATATCCATGGTCTCAAACAATGAGAGAGAAAAAAACCATTTATATTCAACATGTAAAACACTTGAATTAGCCATAAAAGTTTCCCATTGAAACCATAAGTGATTTGATACAAAACATAGGTTTTAACCTAAGAGTAAATGCCCCTACAAGTCAATCAATCTCTTGAATAGTTTTAAATATAGAAGTTTTTCATTTTCATATCCGTGGTCTCAAACAATGAGAGAAAAAACATTTTATATTCAATGTATGTAAAACACAAATTAGCCATATCTCTAGAATAGATCTAAATAGAAGTTTTTCATTTTCATATCCATGGTCTCAAACAATGAGAGAGAAAAAAACCTTTTATATTCAACATGTATATAGTATTTAGAAACAAAAAGTAATTTGAAACAAAACATAGGTTTTAACCAATTATATAGTTTTTCATTTTCATATCCATGGTCTCAAACAATGAGAGAGAAAAAACCTTTTATATTCAACATGCAAAATACAAATTAGCAATAAAATTTTCCCAATGAAACCAAAAGTGATTTGATACAAAACATAGGTTTTAACCTAATCTAGTAAATGCCCCTACATTCAATTTCTAGAATAGATCTAATTAGAAGTTTTTCATTTTCATATCCATGGTAGTTCTATAGGAAGAGTCTGTAAAGGGCCAGGTAGCCTCTGGATCTCATCTTTTATGAAATGTGACATATCTAGTAAATTCCCCTACAGTCAATCTCTGGAATAGATCTAAATGCCCCTACAGTCAACATGTATATAGTATTTAGAAACAAAAAGTAATTTGATACAAAACATAGGTTTTAACCAAGTATATAGTTTTTCATTTTCATATTCATGGTCTCAAACAATGAGAGAGAAAAAACCTTTTATATTCAACATGTAAAACACAAATTAGCCATAAAAGTTTCCCATTGAAACCAAAAGTGATTTGATACAAAACATAGGTTTTAACCTAATCTATTAAATGCCCCTACATTCAATCTTTAGAATAGATCTAATTAGAAGTTTTTCATTTTCATATCCATGGTAGTTCTATAGGCAGAGTCTGTAAAGGGCTAGGTAGCCTCTGGATCTCATCTTTTATGAAAGGTGACATATCTAGTAAATTCCCCTACAGTCAATCTTTGGAATAGATCTAGATGCCCCTACAGTCAACATGTATATAGTATTTAGAAACAAAAAGTAATTTGATACAAAACATAGGTTTAACCAAGTATATAGTTTTTCATTTTCATATCCATGGTCTCAAACAATGAGAGAGAAAAAACCTTTTATATTCAACATGTAAAACACAAATTAGCCATAAAAGTTTCCCATTGAAACCAAAAGTGATTTGATACAAAACATAGGTTTTAACCTAAGAGTAAATGCCCCTACATTCAATCTCTAGAATAGATCTAATTAGAAGTTTTTCATTTTCATATCCATGGTAGTTCTATAGGTAGAGTCTGTAAAGGGCCAGGTAGCCTCTGGATCTCATCTTTTATGAAAGGTGACATATCTAGTAAATGCCCCTACAGTCAATCTCTGGAATAGATCTAAATATAAGTTTTTCATTTCTCCCATGCATTTGCAATAAATGTCAATAAATAATATATATATTTTTATTGAATTTGTTTTTTTAGGGATAAGAAAACCATTAAATATGGTTGAAAAATGGAAATTATGCATAGAAGTTTCTTGCTATCCCAATCCAGGGAATGCAGTGATTACATATGTGCTTTCCAATATTGCGACTAGCAAAGTCGTCCAAAGGAAAATGAATATACCGGGAAGAACAACAAACAACGAGGCATATTATATTGGATTGATAGAAGGCTTGGGAACAACGATGGAGTATGGATCAAATGGAACTGTAGTTTTCACCAATTCTGAACTTGTGTGCAACCAGATGAATGACGTATACCAAGTTAAGAAGGAGAGGCTAAAAGAACTGCATGGAATAGCAAACAATATTGTTAGCCAATTTCAATTTTTTAGTATAAGGCATTGTACAAATGTGAATAAGATGTCTGCTGATTTATTGTGTGGGGCAATGCAAATTCAGGATTCATCTATCAAAGATGAATTAATAGATGAATTAGAATTATATGGGGCAATGCTAATGAAAGATTCATCTCTCAAAGATGAATTAGTTTTGAGAAACTCTTCTTAAAAAATTCAAGATTCATCTCTCAAAGATGAATTAGTTTTGAGACACTCTTATTCAAACATTCAATATTCATCTTTCAAAGATGAATTAATGTTGAGACGCTCTCCTTCAAAATTTATTGATCCACATTGTAACATATCTTGGATATGTGTGTGTTGTGTACTTAAAAATGTGTCTTTTTTAATGACCATGTGCTTTTTTCAATTATATACCAAGTGTGCTTCCACCACACCATGTAAAGTGCAACTTGGTGAACTTCACATTTGAAACAAGTGGTGAACTTCACATTTTTATGAAGTAAAAATGCGGGGACTTCAACAAATTTTTGTTTAAATGGAGTTTCACTTATTTTTTAATGACAATGTGTTTTTTTCAATTTTATACCAAGTGTGCTCCCACCATGTAAAACACAATTTGGTGAACTTATCATTTTTATAACTTTTTTTTTGCTTAAATTGAGTTTCACACATAAATTAGTGTTTTGAAAGTTGTGTTTTACATAACTTTTTTACACTAAATTACATTAATTTTTTGAAATTTATTTTGAATTTAATTTAAATTAGTTATTTAAAAAAATAATTGTAAATGTCCACCGTATATATATATATATATATCATGGAGGATGAACGACGAAGATCAACAAAATCCCATATCTCTATGAGAGGGGGGGATTAGGGATCGAGAGTTGTTCATGGTAAATTTAAATATAATCTTAAATATCCATACATGTGTGTACATATAGAATTGATTTTTATCAACTTTGTGAGTTAAATTAGTTGTTAATAAGTTTCATTTTTTATTTTTTAGGAGCTAATAAGAAGAGAAGGGTCTCTACTCCATCCATGGATGCCCATGTTTCACCCAGTTGTGGTATGGTTTTAACACAATTTAATCAATGAATATGTACACGTGTATTTATATGTATGCATGTATTTTTAAATTGATTATAAATTCACATTTGTTTATGAAGCTTCTCTCTCCTCTCGAGAGGTTGGTGGTGGTTCAAATTCCCTTAGAGGACCATCAATAAGTGGTAGCAGGTTGCATGAAGGGGTTGATATTTATTCTCCCGAAGGCCAATCAACGGCTGGTGGTGTTGGTTCTCAGCAGGGTCATTCTGGGTCTCAACAGTTTCAGGGTGGAGAAGATGCTAACCAACCACGTCGAGGTTGCCATCAATTTCAATATTTTTTTCATTGAATTTGTACAAATTTGTTTACATGTGTTTTTTATAATATACAAAATTTTATATATATTGATGCAGAGGCTGAAAATGTTCCAAATATTGGTCAAAATAGACATAGGGTAGAATGCTACATTCAAGAAGAAGGTTGTCTACCCACCACAACTTATCTGACTGACATTTCTGATATACCATGGGAAAGAAACATGGCGCAATGCACCTTAGAAAGTTGTCAACAACTTCATGCAAAATTGCGGAGAGATCTCGTGGCTTTGACTCTACCTGCTGAGAGTCGACAAAGCCTCGAAATAGTTACAAATTCATTGGGCGAACTAGTAAATGTGTACAAAACTCTTGGGCTAATGACTGATACATTTGTAGAAGTCATGAGAAAAAGAAAGGAAATAGTAATGGGTCCCAATAAATGGGAGGATGTAAAACAAAGCGTTACAAAAGAAATGGCGAAGTCAATGTTTGATTTCAAGGAAGGGCCAAAAAGAAAAATGTTGAAGGTGCAATATTTCAAGCACCCTGGTATAGCTCACTATTTGTATGATAGACAACTTGCAGCCTATAGAAGGCTCACATGGAACGACAAGGTTCTTGTTTATTTTGAAAAAAGAATTTATGCAGAATTTGTTTTGAAAATGAAACCCAATTACAATGTCTTCCCATCAGAATTTTTTGGTCGCGGGAAAGGTTGATTCTGTGACCATAGGGGCGCTAGGAGAGATGTGGAGTTTCCTCGCCCTGAGCTTCCATTGGTGAATCGACCTTTTCGGGTCGAAAGTATGTGGTTAGAGATGGATGTGACTTCTCAAATAAGTCGAGAAGCAAGGGATGTCATCATCGACAATGTTTATAGCAGATTGGGTGGAGTTGATGTTTATCTAAATCGATAAAGGGCACGTGAGAATGCACGTGCCAATTTTGTGTATTGTACAAATGAAGAGATTGACAACATGAATGTTGAAAATCTTGGAATATATGCAAAGAATTTTCGCAATGGTTGGCAAGACCTAATTCTTCATGAGGAAGAGGGAATGGGAACGGTATATGTTAATGACCTTAGTGTTCAATTATTTTAACACATACATGCATACAATTTGTAATAAATACATGTGTATGTACATGTATACATTTATTTTTATGTAAATTAATCTAACAAAAATGTTTCATTATATGTTAAAACACCATTTGCAGTTGTCACACATGATGAATGATGAAAATGTTAATATCATGTTCGGGGCCTTTGGTTCAAACAATGAAGATGGGTCTCGCCATCAAGATATGTTGACAAATGTTAGTGTTTTTTAAGTGATATTTTTAAAATAAATAATTGTGCACACATGTACATGTACATATATAATAATAAAATGTTTTAACAGATTTCGATTCTGTCCGATGTTTTTGGGATGGTGATACCTTCTTCTTTCTTGGGAGATGTACCTTCTACTTCCTTAGGAGATGTGCCACATCCACAACAAGTATGGACAATTTTTCACTTTTAAAATTTATTTTTAAGTTATATATATATTCCACCACAAAAATTTCCATTAAAAATTGAGATATATATATCTATATCTTGATTTATTTTAAATTTTTTGAATTTTAGGTTTTTGGAGATTTTCTTTTGGAGCCTCTCTTAGGAGATGTCCCAAATTCACCTGCAGAAGTATTCAATTTTTCACTTTTAAATATATATGTTTTTTTTTTTTTTTTTAAAGTTATAATTTATAAATTGAAGTTTAAAAGTTTTATTATAAATTGAGATCTTGATCTTGAGTTATTTTATACTTTTAAAATTTTGAATTTTAGGTTTCTATAGAATATTTCTTTAATCCACATACTCTAGCAATAGAGATAGGAACATCCACACCATTTCAACCATTTCAACAAGTTGTCTAACTTTTTTTTTAATATTTTTGAAAATAAGTTTATATATACATGCATTTTCATCTGAAATTTTTTAATATATATATATATATATATAACTAACTGTACATGTATATTGTATAGTTTACTGTTGGAGATGTTCCCATGGGGGAAGTTGTAGCAGGCGAGCAACAAATGGAGAGGGAACCTCATGAGGTATTGCATGATTTTTTTTTATATTTTGTTTTTTACATGAAGTTCTATATATTCTCACTCATTTTTAAAACATCAAATTTTAATGTTTGTATGTGCATTGTGTACAGGTTCCCCATGCTTCGCAAGATAGCGCACAGATTGAGACTCTGATAGGAAAGACACTACATCCATCAGTATTTGATCGATATGATTTGTAGATTTTATTTCAAGATTTCTAGTCTTAAATTTACTTTTTTATATATTATCTAGATGCACAGTCATATATATATAACTTGATACTTGATACTTGTGAGATCTACAATTTTTGGACATATTTTATTACATTGTTAATATAATTTGTTTTGTTCCAAAAAGTTAAGTTTTGGATGGTTTTAGTACTTTTGGCATGTGAATGTGAAGTAATGTTGTTATATAATTTGTTTGGTTTTTAAAACTTTTAAGTTTTGGATAGTTGAACTACTAGTAATGTTGTCATCTATAAATTAATGTTTTACTTCTGAACTACATTTGGCATGTTATGTAATGATGTGTTATAATTTGTTTTGTTTTTAAAACTTAAGTTTTGGATGCTTGAAGTACATTTTGCATGTGAAGTAATGGTGTGATCTATAATTTTATGTTAAATTAAAAGTTAAGTTTTGGATGGTTTCAATCTACATTTCGCATGTGATATAATGTTAAATGTTTTTATTGGATAGTTGAACTATAATTGGCATGGCATGTGAAGTAATGTTGTGATATAATCAAAAAGTTTTTAAAACTCAAGTTTTGGATGGTTTCAGTCTACATTTGGCAAGTGATATAATGTTAAATGTGTAATGTTTTTATTGAATAGTTGAACTACAATTGGGATGACATGTGAAGTAATGTTGTGATATAATCAAAAAAAATTTAAAACTCAAGTTTTGGATGGTTGAAGTACATTAGGCATGTGAAGTAATGTTGTGATATAATATTTTTTTTTTTAAAACTAAGTTTTGGATACCATTTCAATCTACATTTGGCATGTGATATAATGTTAAATTTTTAATGTTTTTATTGGATAGTTGAACTACAATTGGCATCACATGTGAAGTAACTTGTTTTGATATAATAAAAAAGTTTTTAAAATTCAAGTTTTGGATGGTTGAAGTACATTTGGTAAGTTTTTAAAATTTGTTTCACTCAAATAATAGTATGTATTATGTAAAGATGAAAAACAATCTTAATATTACTTTTAAGTATGATCAAGTGTTCTTGAAACATTTTCCCACATGATGATACCTTCATTGACCTTTGAACTAAAGTAGTTCATAGGCTATATGTTCTGCGTCTTTCCCATATAAATCCCTTTAATTTTGATTGGAAATATAAGTAGATATATTTTTGTTGAATTGGGGTCAATGTCATTAATGCACTCAACTAGGTAGCCTTGTTGATTTATAAATTGGTAAATTGATGGTCCATTCAGTTTTAATTTCATTCTATAACATATATATTCAATACGTGAAACATTTTTCATCAATGCACATGGGAAAACTACTTGAACAATTAATTTCATTCTAGGACATATATATATATATATATATATATATATATATATATATCCAATACGTGCAAAACATTTTTCATCAATGCACATAGTAAAATTACTTGAACAATTAATTTCATTCTAGAACACACACACACACACACACACACACACACACACACAGATATGTATATATATATATATATATATATACAACATTTTTCATCAATGCATGTATAGAAAAGCTATTTTCAGTTGATACTAGAGTGTGCATGTACCAAAACAATTTGTACATGTGCAAACACTTGCATAGATAACATAACAAGGCAGCTCAATTTTTAATTGAGTACTGGAAGTTCTAGAACATATAATCCAAAGAGAATAAATTGGTGGGCAGTTCAATCAAAAAAATTCCAATGGAATGCCATCTTCAATAATTCGTTCATGATCAAATTTTGACATTTTCCATTTCTTAATTTTCATTTTTTTCTTTGATTGAACCTTGATCAACTTTATGCGCGTTTCACACACCAAGTGAATATATTGAAAAATTATGAAATCATGTTCATAGTCTTCAAAGTAAACAAAATTTCCACTTTGATTAGTTTGTCATAAAAAATAACCTTTTAGTATAATAGATCGTCTTTCATATGGAAATCGGTGATCATTATAGTCTTCTAATAATTTCATTTTTTGTTCAATGCAACGCATCAAATAATGCTTCACATTTTCATTGTTGTCAATAGGTGCAATTATAACAAAAACATCTCCTGCACAATAAAACAAACTTAACAAAATTATACATATTCAAATTTATTTCTAGATCTTTATCATTAGAAAGCAATTGAAATGTTACCTTCTCTAACAAGATCAGAAACTCGATCATGATCGAATGATATTGTAGTCTCCTCTAATTGCATTTCTTCAAACATTGCAATGGACATTTTTCCCTTTGTATTTAGCTCTATATGTTTCCAATATTTTACATACATTTTGTTTTCACAAATGTCATTGGATTTTTTGTTGTCTATGCAAACATGACAAAAACAAGAATATTTTCTTTTATCCAATGCAAACACATTTCTGGATGAATTTGTTTTAATTGAATGCAATTTTTGAGTCCCTTTTATTGTTTCAATGTCATTTCCAATTGATCTATCTATGTCTTCAATCCCAATATGCCAAAAAAACCTTTATATGGAAAATTTAAAGAAGAATGTAAATATGATATCAAAATACAATCAAAGATAATCATTCTGATAAATGTACACTGTTTAAAATTAGATATCCAATAAAAATTAAATTGAATTTTCTTTCGCACTTCCCTTGATTGGTTAGTCGCATGGCTTAGAGCAGCGATGAACCATTGAACAACTTCTTTCACATACACAAGTCAGCTTGCAGAGGGGTTCATTTGATATATTCGAAGTGCTCGTTTTATGCATGTCCCTACACCGTCATGTTCTCCTTTTCCATGGCCAGTCTCAAAGAAATTCCAACAATGTTTAATGCAGGTTTTCTTATGAAGACAACATAACCAAAAGAATGATCATGCATATTTGAATTTTCCTACGCGTCCGTCTGACCATATCCAATGTTCATTGAATGTTATTCCACAATTTTTCAAGGAATCATAAATTTTTCCAGAACAATGTTGTACAAAATATGTATCATGTGTACGATCGTCACTGATATAAAAGTGATATTCTTTAATAATGTGTCGATTTTCACTGGTGCTTTCTATATGATCGACATTTTGTTCAGCATGTCTATATAGAATATGGATGAGCATGGAGGCTTGGTCAGAATGATAGTATTCACTCTGAATTTCTTTTTATGGAACAAATGTGTAGTTTTCTGCAAAGTCAGTTACTGAAAAAATTGTCCCTGGTGGAAAAACTTCATGATATTTTTTGAATTGCAAGTCTTTCCATCGAGCTCTATGGGAATGCTTGGTGTATTTGTAAATTTTTGCCTCAAACTTTCTCAAAAAGTCTATCACAAAAATTTCTTCTTCATGTAATTCAATTCTTTTAACACTATTTTCACCTTGAATCTATGTATGGATATATTCATATCTCTTCCATTTAACTTTCATGTTGGACAATGATTGATCATTTATATCAGTATTTGTTTTGAAATTTTGTCAAATTTCCACAATCATCGCATTTTTTACCACCAACACATTTATTTTCGTAAAATAGTTCATTGCTTTCTCTTTCACATAGAATTTGAGATATGAAATCACGGATAGTGGAAGGAGGAGGTGAATCCTTCAAAAATTTTCTACCAAAATCAAGGAATGTGTCATAGTATAACTCAAATTCCACATGATAACGACAACAACAAGTGTCATGTACGATGATAGGTTTTACATACCATGTTTTTTGTTGAACAAAAGCACTGATTGAAACACGAATTTCACGATTCTCTTCTTTGAAATTGTTGAACAACTCTATTTGAGTGGTTTCCAAGAAATGTTTTTCATGTTCTTCGTACCGATTTCGTGCTATTATTCTTCACATCACATGCCTTGCAGTTGGCGAAACACGCAAATTGTTCTTCCAATATTCATATATTATTTATTTAACATTTTATCCAATTCTATCTTTGTATGGTTGCCTACAAATAGCTCTCCAACAAGCAAGTTAATCATTTACATCTATTCGCAACCGAAATTTCAAATGTTTGTGCAAAGTTTTTCGCGAGGTTCATCATGCTCGTGCCATATATTTTACCAAGTGATTTTCTTTAGTACTTGATGAAACCACTGCCATATGTATTTCTCTACATACTGTTGGGAAAAATACTGAGAGGGGGGGGTGAATCAGTATTTACAGCATAATCAAAACTTTTTACTTTTTCATTCCTTAAAACCCATACGCTACTTTCCTTCAATAAACCTGCGTATATACGCGGATCCCCTTTGTGAAACTCGCGTATACAGAGATCTAGATATGTAATTAACTCTTCACTTAGATCATTCCATCATTCATTTATCAGATGTTCAATAAACTATAAACATGTGCAGTAATAACAGAATAAGCCATCACACAATGCATCACACATGAACACCAGGATTTTTAGGTGGAAACCCAAATCGGGAGAAAACCACCGCTGCAGTTGCTCAGCCTTCAATATTTTTATTATAGAGAAAACATGTTACAACATATGTGCTGGTGTAGACTTGACCAGCACGCAGGCACCCACCTGTGCTCGTTTACCAGCCTCTCCTGGAAGGGAGCTCCAACCCCCTGACTCGTTTACCAGCCTCTCCTGGAAGGGAGCTACGACCCCCTGATCTCGTTTACCAGCCTCACCTGGAAGGGAGCTACGACCCCCTGACTGAAGGCTACAACCTTCAGCACCACCCCTTGCTTCAGCAAACCCTAGTTTGCATACGCGCTTTCCCTTCACTGATGTCGCGTATATACGCGCTTTCGTCCACACAAACCAGCGTATACCTCAGTGTATATTTTATTG